>CP139507.1:197995409-198193496 GCA_021014915.2 Artemisia tridentata subsp. tridentata
AATGAGGCTCAGATCTGTTTAGACGATGAGAACATGCGGATAAATCAGCCATGGCTGCAAATATTCAAAAGGTTGCAATATTTTACCATCCTTTGAATTTATTTGCCCCGCCAAGATGCAAGATCATCTCTAAATCATGTTTCAATTTCACACTTTGGATCAATAAGAAAAATATCATCACAGCCTCTAATTAATAATATAAAAAAAAATTCCGGCCAAATATCAAGATCCGGCCAAACAATATCAAGATCCGGCCAAACATCACAGCCAAACATTACGGCCAAACATCACAGCCAAAGATCACGGCCAAACATCACGGCCAAACATCCGGCCAAGCATCACAGCCAAAGATCCGGCCAAATATACAACAAGAAAGAAGGGGCGTTTATTTGTTTTGATTCTACCCCTTCCAACATGCAACGGTCAATTTTTTTTTTGCAATTCTACCCCTTCCAACGGCTTGAACAACGGGTTAAATACCCGGCCACCAAACCACTGGGCCAAACCGCTTGGCAAAGGAGTGGTAAAACCGGCGGTATGGCAAAACCGATGAGCAAACCGCCAGCCGCTCCTTCTACCCTAAGTGTTTATCTGAATATCTAAGAACTAAACATTAATTATAGAGTTAATTTCAAAAATGGTCCCGTGGTCTGTCAGGTTTAACACTTTTAGTTCTTATATATTTTTTTTAACGGATCCTCTCCCTGTGGTTGCGACCCATAACGGGTTTGGTCCCTTGACCAAATTTTTCGTTAGTTTGACCGTTAAGTTGGTCATGTGACGTGCACATGAGAGGGTAATTGTGTCATTTTGCATATCATATAAATCCTTCTTTATAACTAGTTATGGCTGATAAAACCACCCCCACCCACCCACATCACTTCCATCATCACTCTCCACACACCCCCCTGCCACGACATCACCACCACCGACTCACCACACCACGAACCCATCATCACAAACACCCCCTGCCACAAAATCACCACCAAACCACCACCACCGACCCACCAAACACCATCACGACACCACTACCTAACCTCCACCAAAACCACCTAACACCCGGCTAAACACCCATACACCAAAGTCTTCAATAAATTCCTTAGGATATCACATTTGTTAAACAACAAAAGTCAAAAATAGAATGATATAACAAATATCTCATGTTTCTTAGGTTCTAAACAACAGATCCTTTAAGATCTTGAACCAAGAATCGAAACCCATCATCGATCTTGAACACAAATCGAATAGCAAAGCAAAGACAACTTACCCGAGACCTTGTTTATACAAGATCTTGAAGCTGATGACTCTCTTGTTCTTCGTAGGCTTGTAGAAGCTAAGGAAAGTTAATGGGTATTTTTTAAGGGCGTTTGAGGTTCGGTTTGTGGGGTGATGAAAGGGACGATTTGTTTATTGCAAACGGAGAGTTTGTGACTAGCCACCACCGGTCACAAACACAAAGTCAACAACACCAAGGACGATTTATGGTTGTGGTGCGACGGTAATGGTCAAAGGTGTTGATGGATGTGGTGCGTCAGTAATGGTGATTATGGAGCGGTGGCTTTGGTGGGGTGATTATGACGAGGTGGTTGTAGTTATGGTGAGGTGGCTGTGGTTATGGCGAGGTGATGGTGTGGTGGTTGTACGTCGACAGTGACATATGGCAATGGTGACGACGATATATGGTGGTGGTGGAGGTATTGTGAATTCAAGAATTTGAAGCTTTTGTTTTGAGGAAGAAGACAAAGAAAGATCGAGGAGTCGTGTATAGATCTGTGATTGTGTGTGACCCACAGTAGTGGTGGTCTAGCTCGACGATGGTGATGGTGGAATCAGTTTGTAAATCGGAGGTGGTGGTTATATGTTTGGAGAGAGATGAAGTGCCATCTGTGTTCATTTCAAAGTGTTTGCAGATGTGATGTTTGAACTATGAACCCTTTGGAATCATCATATTTTATTTTTGATGTTTAAAGGGTCTTGTACAGTTACTATAATTTGTAGTAATAATGATACTTGTATTTAAGAAGTGTTGGATTTGCAGTAATAATCATATTTTAATTTGCAGTATCATATTTTATTTTGGATGTTTAAAGGGTCTTGACCAAAGCCGAATAGCGTACAACTACGATATTGATGTTTAGTACATGAAAGATGGTGGTCGGAATTTTATGGCGTGGTCGGAGTTTTATCGGTGTAGCCGAAAATAGTGTTGGTGAATATGGTGTGTCGTTGAAGATGATTGGGATAATAATAATAATAATAATAATAATAATAATAACTTCTTGTATCTCGGCTCCCTACTAACTTCTTGTAAATCCTATGAGTTTCTAATAAAGTGATGTTTATTAAAAAATAATAATAATAATGATGATAATAATAATAATAATAATAATAATAATTTTTAGTAGGATTAGCTTTGCAATAGCTAGAGGAGTGGAGACCCAGTTAGTATCTCGGCTCCCCTCTAATTTCTTGTAGATCCTATGAGTTTCTAATAAAGTGATGTTTTATAAAAAATAAAAAAATAAATAATAATAATAATAATAATAATAATAATAATAATAATAATAATAATAATAATACTCCCTCCGTCCCAAAATTATTGTCCCATAACAAAAAACACATTCTTTAGAAAAACATTACTATCACTACTTTATCTCTCTTACTTTTTTGCCAAATGACAAGTTTACCATTAACCAATTAATTAACACTTCATTAAAGTTTGCAATATTAATTTCAACCAATGGTAATAAAGTAAACTTTACCAACTCCACTACCTATTCACTTTCCATTTTTGGTATGGGACAATAATTTTGGGACGCCCGAAATGAAAAAATGAGACAATAAAATTGGGACGGAGGGAGTAATAAGATTTCTTTTGATGCAACACAACAACAACAACAGCAACATCAGCAGCATCGGCGGCGGCAGCAACAACAACAATAATATGAGGGTAGTTTGGTCATTTCATCCCTTTAAACAGTCAAACTAATAGAAAAATTGGTCAAGGGACCAAACCCGTTATGAGTCGCAACCACAGGGAGAGGATCCGTTAAAAAAAAAGTATAGGGACTAAAAGCGTTAAACCCGACAAACCACAGGGAACATTTATGAAATTAACTCTTAATTATATAATTGAGATACTCTACTAAATCAATGTATCTTCAACTTTCATGTCAAATCCACAATCAATTAACACCTATTAGCTTATCATGTATGGTTAATGTAAAAGTGTAACATACAGCCCAGGGTTTTCAGGATGATGCTAGTCTTTGGGTCTTCCATGTGCTCCCACTGCATAAAACTTGATTTATTCTATCATATTGGGGGTGGGGACAAAAATTAGCATTAATATCATGTGAGAAAAACAGCAAAATATGGTTGAAATGAGACTGCCGATTTATAAGAGAGCTATTACCACATAATGAAGTTGGTATTGATACTTCACAGTTTACGCTTTACAATACTTGTATGAAGGAATAGACTGTCAACTACTTACATAGGAGTATCGTCGTTATTTTAGCTTACAAGATTTGAGACTGTAACTATTATGTATGAGCAAGCAGGACTTGGATTATGCACTTACATCCGGGGTTAGTAATAAGATTATGGAAGAATAGCTGAGCATAGGGTATAAATTGGCATCAAGAAAATGTGCATATTGTTTGATAGCTATCTCTCTATTGGGAATGTCATGACTTAGGAAATCAAAAGGTGCAGGCTTGCTAGTGTCCACCAATGGTTCCCACCTGTAGCCCGGTCTTTCTGGCAATGTGATGGTAACTGGTAAATGACTAGTGTTGAAGGCGATATATAATTCTCCTTTTATCAAGTCGGTCTGCATTACATATTCAACCACATAATTATCAGATTATTGATGGTGAATAGATATTAAGTGTGTATAATGAAGACACTTCTTTATATAATTACACAATTTAATCTGACATCTAAATTAGTGGAAATATGTGACTGTCAAATGTTGTATATGCCCTTTTGATGAGTGCAAAGTATGACATGCATCAATAAGATGTTTCAATGGTCGTTCGGATATTCCAGATATGCAAACTTAGCTTGAAAGTTTACGATAATTTTTTTAGGACGGGATATGCAAAGGGTCATTTTGGTACTGGTCGTGTCAGCTTCCGTCGGAAATTTTTACATTTTTTATAACAAATATCGTATCAAGTATGTTTACAATTACAAAACTACTTTTGTAATAATCAATGAATAATATGATTTAAGATATTGTATGCATTAATGATACAGCTGCTATTAAGCAACTTGTGACCCATTTCTTTCTAAGATCTTTTTTTAATTTTTTGTTTTAACCTTTTTGGCCCACTGTATATAAGAGCATAAAACAAATCGACCCCTTCATAAGTATACCACCTCTAGAAATTTTCATTAGAGATCCAAAAATGGAGTTTGTTACGGTTTTCATGGGAATGAGGGAGTCGTATCTTTCATGCCAATTATAGTATGCAAATAATATCCTTTTATGGGCATATGTTTGGGAGCATGGTTATGAATATCTAAGGAAAAACCATTAGCTGAAGCATGATTGATGCATAAGAATGTTATAGTTAAGGTCAAATATTATGACGTACCAAGGTGAAGGCCACAAATCTACTTGTTTCAGACCAATCTGGAGTTTCAGCTACATATCCATGCCATTGTAGCCTTTCTGCTGTTGGGAAGTCATTTAAGCCAAGTGCCTCACATTCACTGTTGATCATGAGTAGTTTTACTGGTTTAGAAACATGATGCATACAAATAACAAAGTGAAAAGAAAAGCTGATCATATTCAGATGATGCCTTACTGGCGGAAATTGGTTATTAGACGGAAAAATCTGAAAAAGTCTGATGAAGACTCTTCTTTCTTATCCCATTGGAAGTAGTTCATCTGTGGAAAAAGCTGTATTAGCTCATGAAAACATATGGGTCTTTCGTACAAAACTCAGATGATTAGGAAGCAAAAAATTACATGGTTATCATGGCAATATGTGTTATTGTTTCCACCTTTTGTGTGGCCATATTCATCACCCATATGTATCATGGGTACACCCTGGAAAAAAAATATTTTGAAGTCAAAAAATCTTATGCCTTCAAAGTATATACATTTATGGCATGAACAATTACCACAAATGTTCACATGTATTACTATAAAAGACAATATTACCCTGGTTCAGAAACTTACTTGTGAAACCATCAAACAAAGGAAAAAGTTTCTCATTTGCCGTTTCCTCAATCTCTTTACTGAGATGCTCGCAAACTCTCCCTCCTAGAAGGTCATGTGTTTATACCAGAAAGAATGAGAAATGGATTGATGTTACAGTCTTGTAGATACTAATGAAACACTAAACGAAATTATAGGGACAAATTACCTGTCCACAATTCCAGCTTTTGTTGTGACTATCCCCATCTTTATCATCTTTTCCATTTGCGATGTTATGTTTGTCATTGTATGTAACCAAGTCAGCCAGTGTAAATCCATCATGAGCACAGATGAAGTTTATACTATTCCATGGCTTCCTACCACCTTCCTGGTGCATACCATGAAGTGTTAAAATGGACCAAAATTCAACAAGAATAGCAGACAACATGCAACAAAATAGTGGAAGAAAGTTTTAAAGGAACCTCAAGAGGTTCTATACTCTAAAAAAGGGAATAAAAACTTTATTCAGAAGCAATACCTGGTATAGATTAGGACTCCCACAGAGGCATTCAGCAAAAGCCCCAGAAAACCCATCTGTCCCCTTGATGAACTGCCTTACCGTATCACGATACTGAAATAATCATAAGAATTAAACTGAAGATTTAGGTCCCTTAGAATTTGTGCGTTGCAGCATGCTTTGTGCATTTCTGCATTCTATTTCAGATGATAAAGGAAATACAGCTGATTACAAAAATGAGAAAATAGATAATGTAATTAGACCTTTCCATTCCACTCTGACCAAACGCCCCAGTGAGGAAACGCGCCAACTAGGTAAAGTCCTCCACAGTCCCAAGCTTCAGCTATGAGCTGGAAATTTCATGAAATTCAGTTGAGAAAATATCACAGTAGTTGGTGCATGATCTACTAACAGGCTGATAATAGAAGAATTCTTAGTAAAAGGTTGAGCATGGATAGAGGATGCAAAATAAGGCAGTTCCACTAAAAAAACATAAGTTGTCAAGTCTCTGTAAGAGAAGCATGATCATTAATATATATTTGAACACGCAATGGATAGTTTAATTGGTATGAGATAATTGTATCATAGCACAAAGTTTATAACTGATTATGGACCCCTACATATCACCTTCACTCCTCTCAGTATCGGATCATTGCTAATCATGTCAATCAATGGTGGGCTGTTGAGAGGTGAGCCAGTTGTCAGCAAATCATCTTCCAATTGATTCCCATATACATTTACTGCATCCCAGGCACTAAACCAAAAGGTACAAAAGTTCAAATGAACAATGGTTCTTTCTAATGTCAAAAAGACATGAATCGGATAGATGGTAGACCAGATAAGATAACCTGCTGCCTCGTGTCATGATAGAAGCAAGATCAAAGCGAAATCCATCCACATGCATTTCTGTTACCCAATATCTGTAGGAAAGTTCCATAATAAAATACTAAATTATTTGAGTAACAGAATGCATATAAAAGTCTATACGCAAACAAAATCAACGGTTCATGTAAGTAGTATCTTATCTACCTCAAGGAATCTACTATGAATTGGCGAACAACTGGATGGTTGCAATTAAAGGTGTTTCCACAACCTGAATAGTTGTAAAATTCTCCCTGCAAAACCATTTATAAATATCTGTTTTTAGATAAGATTGTATATTCAATAGAGTAAACTAAATATTTGTTTCTGAACTGATCAAAAGCTTGGTTTTGATTCAGTTATCAAAAGCTTGGTCTCTATAATTCTATATTCCTAAAATTGACATAAAGACCACTTATATTCCTTCAACTTTATGAGTAAAAGTTGAGCAACACTGTTATACCTTAGGCGCAAGCATATAAAAGACACTGTTATCAACACCTCGAAAAGACAAAATGGGTCCCTTCTCATTCCCTTCAGCAGTATGATTAAAAACAACATCCATGAGCACCTGCAGAATTCTGCATTAGAAACAGAACATGCCAAACTTAAATAAAAACTATCCAAATCCCAGTTGAGACAATTAATCACCTCGATTCCACGTTTGTGCGCCTCTTTAACAAGCTGTTTGAACTCATTTATTGCATCAAGGCCACAATTACGAGCACCAGCAGATGCATATCTCAACATTGGTGAGAAGTAGTTTATAGTCGAATACCCCCAATAATTTAACCTGGACAAAAAAATTGGTATATCCATAACATTAAAGCAAGGATTGACTTGCAACTCGCATAAAAAAAAATTAAAAAAAAAAAAAAAAAAAAAAAAAAAATTAAAAAAAAAAAAAAAAAAAAAAAAACCCACTAAATTCACCAATGGAAGCTTAAAATATCTCAAGCCAATGCAAAAAGTTTTTATTTCTGCCTGTCCCAAAACAGATGCTAGATTTCTCACAAAGGCATAAGTTACATACCTATAGTCACCCAAGACAGGATTGTAGCTGAAGTACTCAAGCTCGTTGAACTCGTGGCATGGCATCAACTCTATGCAGTTTACACCAAGCTCCTGCACCATAAATATTGGTGTTAACAGCCCTACGCGAAGATGCAGTATCAACCCTTTATGCTGCTCAATCAGCAACAATACCCAATCCCACCGGAGCGGGGTATGGGAGAGGTAGGATGTAGACAGTAACACCCCTACCTAGGGTAGAGGGACTGCTTCTAGAAAGACCTCCGGCAAAGGTGTGTGTAAGACTAAGTATATATGTGAGCAAAAAATTCATGCTGAATCTCGATGTGAGGTGAAATTAACACTGTGTTCTTGAGTTTGATTTAGGATGAAAAGGTGAAGGGAAACGAAAGAAAATCAAAAAGGGTTTGTGTTTTGAGATTTTTTAGAGTGGGGAGGAATACAAAGCGGAGGGAAATTTTGGGTTTTTGGGTCTCAAAATGTTCACCCCAAAAGTGGACAGAAAACGAAGTAAAGCAATGTTTGTTGTTAAAATTACCAACTAGACCCTGTTACTTTATTAACTTATCTTGTTTACCAATTCATTGGTCCACTGTTTGTTCTTTCATTTTCTATAATACTCGTAACACTATTAATATTTTCACAATTATATTTCTTATTATTAAATGATTTCATCTTTTTCAAATAACTATTATATCCATTTGGCTCATCAACATGTATTAATTTTTTTACCCCAGAAGTTACAGTAATATGCATGACTGCAACTGAGATTTCAAAGTTCTAAAATATGATCATATAACTCGTGAAATGTCAAATCTTTATATATATTTATTTTGGCTACTATAAGCTTTTTATAGGCTAATATGATTATGTTTGGTGTGTAATTTGTTTAATCTGTATGAACTAGTAATAACATATTATGAGGGAATAGTTGTAAAAATGGCAGATTTATTTCTTTTCTTTTTTTCTTTTTTTTCTTTTCTTTTTTTTCCCTGTTTTGCCCAACTTAAGAACACGGATATATAAGTTAACCTTCTTTCCTCTCCTCTCTCTTTCTGTACTTTTCTTTACTTTACTTTTCCCCCCATAGAAAACTTGAGAACAGAGTGCAAATAATAACACAATGCTTGAAGCCTAGGGACCATTACAGGTAATATCATATAAGATCCAAATACATCAGCTTTGATAGCATTGACAGTGTTGCAACTGTTTATAGGGAAAAGAAAGGAGGAAAGAAAAAGAAATAAGAACAAGGAATAATAAAACTATTAACCTGGTCTAGGGTCAAAGTATTAGCTTTCGTAGTTTACTATATTTAGTTAGTGATCTATTCGTAAATTAAAACAAATCTATCACTTCTAAGTGACTGGGGGTAGGCCAAAAATGAACCCAAAGAAACTAAAAGCGGATAAGGAAAAGTGGAAAACAATGAACAGACAACCCTAGGCTCCAGGACATGGATGATGTCTTTCCACGCCCTCACATCTTTCTAGGAATAAAGAATTGAATAATAAAAGTGTCATGGTCAAGTTACAAGAAGCTGATTTTGGTGTTAATGTTCCGTGGGACTAAAGTGAGAATGTCGGAAGGTCTTGGACAAAGCTGAAGAGTTACACTGGAGTGGATAAAATTGACAATCAAAGTTTTAAACCACGACTGTGTGACCTGTATCCACATGCCACGTACTGGAGCCAGTTTGTGGCAGAATTCACAAAACTGAGCTATAGCCGTACAGATAAGTTACTTCCATTTTCTGATCATTTCCGCTTTTTAACTCAATATTTGGGAGCAAAGAGGGAAAAGAGAGGAGGGAGAGACGGGTTAAGTTTTCTCGATTTCAGCTTCTAAGTATACTGACAATATTGCTTCATAAATTTATGTATGGAGTTTGTTCGGGTGTAGGAAGAAGCTTTTTACATGTTATTACTTATTATCCACCCAGCTGTTCATAATCAAACACATGGAAGTAACGGGGCAAGAGTGATACTGTGATAGTGTTTCCCTAGCTGAGTCCTGATAGGTAACCTTTTTGTGCAGCAAGGCGGGTTACAATGCTACTATATGATGGACTAGCCACCCCTTGTAATAGAGGGGCACTGTATGGCCTTTTCTTAATGGGTTTATTAACATGGGTAGATTGATTGGGTAACCCAATAAGCAGTTAGGGGTGATATATGATGAACTGGGAAGGATATTATGGGTTAAATAAGTTAGGGATGATATATGCAAAACGTAAATAACCCTAAATGCTAGCAGAATCTGGAATTAAACATGGTCTCCACTTTCTGATAAGCTTAAGAGAAGATATTATGAGTTGGAATAAGTTATATAGGTTAGCAAGAAATTTTGGAATCAACATCTCTGACGGAGTTAAACTTAAATGTTAATCATTTTAACTTTTTAAGTAACTAAATGGTAAACACTACGCCTTACAATCGATACCTTTAAGAAAAGATGATAGTGCAGTAACAGAAAAGCTATGTAAATGATAATAAATTGTCTTAAACGGGTCATCAAATAGTTCTTCCTTTTCAGCCAATAATCTTGAAATGAAGTGAAAGACTGGACTCATGCAAAATCATATATGCTAGATGTGCAATCTGACTTGGTGATCACTGGAACAAGCCATTATACTAATTTGCTCACATCAGTTGTTGCAAACTGCAAGAGGCGAATTCTCATGTGTAGTTCTTTTGATTCTCACTAGGCTTTTCATTGGTAGCTAACTCCAGATAGGAGCTGCTTTGGTGAATCCGTGTACGAGCCAGATATCACTTGTGTAGTTGTGTGGTTAGTGTATTTACCAAGTATCAATATCCATTCGGTTTCTACCCTTTCTTAATTGAAAAGGCTGCCAGACCAGTGATTCAGTGAAGCAAAGGATATCGAGAAGAAAAGAAGTCTTATTCAACGGTCGTTTGGTTCATTGTGTTTGATTAATACATTGTGAGATCTACTTTGGAATTCCTTTATTGTAATATTATATGTGTATTATGTCAAGGAAATGGGTAGGGGCTAGGCCAGATATGGGATGAGTTGATCCAGGGCAGGGCATATTAGGAAGAAGAGAACTTGGGGTGAGACACATATGGGCAGTGGATAAGCATGCAGGACATATCTAGAAGACCACGTGCCTCACAAAGACAAATACTTTTATCCAATTTCATATCAAATTATTTAACCTAGCTGTACATCATCAAAAAAATGGACATTAAAAAAATAATGATATCATTGCTAGAAAAAGAAATTTTAGCCATGAGTGCAAAGAAGCGTGTTCAGTGCATCACCAGTCATCAAAATGGACTTAAAACATTAGTTTGAAGTATATGGTTTTATCACCCCTGAATATTAAATCATACTGTCTTAAATTCCAGGTGGGGAAAATGCTGAAGACATGTGAGTTGGGACTTAGGAATTACTAATCCCCATATATCACACATGGAACCTTACATAGAGGTGCCAACGCTAAAGTCAGAATGGAACCATCAAGAAGTAAAGTATAGTTAGAAAGTACCTTCAAGTGATCAAGTTTGTCTACTACACCAAGGTATGTGCCGCGAGATTCTGTGTTGCTGGATTCATGTCTGGTAAATCCACGAACATGCATTTCATAAATGACGAGATCTCGTTGTGCAAATGACAGAGGTAAATCTCCTTCCCAGTCAAACTAAACAAAAGAAAAAAAATGAACATATAACGACTAAATGTCAATAGTAGCAAAACGTGGAATGAGATGCAGCAAGAAAAACAGAATCAATAAATTTATTAAGTGTGCCAATAAGGTAACATGCTGGTGTTATTATATTTAGTAATCAATATAGCTTTTAATTCTAAAATTTCCAAAAGTGTGTGATAAAATGCACTCCCTGTCCAATATTATTTCTCAGCTTACTTTTTAGAACTATACTGTCCCATATATGTCCTGACATAATGACCAGATATTAAGATTAGTGTAAAGGTATCTTCATGAAGTTATTGACTTTAATCTAGTGGTGAAATATTGTGAAATTGCCTTTTCGGAAAGATGGGTATTCAGTATTCTTAATTACCTTTTCAAAGTTTTCACAAAGCATAAATATTTCTTTATCATTCACGTGCTTTGTTTTCATAAGGACACTAATGTTCATCCAAGTGATTTGAGAATATAAACCACACATAATAATAGGGTAATCTTCAATTATACTTCTGACTAATAAATCAGTAAACTGGGACAAAAGGAAATTTGTGAGTATCCTTTATGGATTTTGGTGAAATCCAATAGACAACATTGAGTAACGTCCATAGCTTATATGATTTTTATGTATTAACAATTAAACTTAATAAATTTAATTGTTCAAGAATGAAATGTCAACCGCTACAATTTCCTATATCTTTCCATATCCATACCTCATCAATAGAAGGAATTCTGCAGGCCATTTGGCTCCAGCAATCATCATCAGGTCCTAAAACACCAAACTCCCCCCTGCTTACAACAGCCTGAATAAGCACCAAGTATCAGGAAAAAAATACATAACATCTTGACAATGTGGATTAATATAAGAATTAAAACCTAATAGATAAAAAGGTTACTAACTTTAGCATAAGGATCTAACAAGATCTGTGAAGAATCATAGTAGTGCCCTTCGTCGGGACAAAACTCTCCAGACAGTTTGTATCCGTAGAGCATATCTGTAAAATCTCCCTTGAGAAATACATGCCACACATCTCCAGTCTTATTGGTAAGTTGATCCAGAGATATCTCCTCAGTAACTCTTTTCTGCATTGGAAGAGAATTCATAAAGACAACTATGCCAATGAATTAATAACTTGCTATGAATCTTAGTGCACTATGCAACAAGAATGAAACACAGATGTTTACCTGTAGATTTGATAATTGTTCATAAAAACCTACGGGATAACTATCTTAATCTATGAAATAATCGCATTGCTCTAGGAAGCAAGATATCCTCCATAATTATCACTAAAATAACACATACTTTGTTACAAAATCTATCTAAATATATAAAAAGTAAAAAAGTATTTCAATAATTAAAATGATAATACAATTAATATGATGTACTAATACTAAAGCATATCAGACAAACCAACTGTACCTAGTTATTTATGGTCAAATCTCAAACTACCCACCAAAAAGACTTGCACCAATCGGCCCCCCATTTATATAGATGTGTCTTGAGTCTTGAGTCTTGACTTACACTAAATGAATATACATGTAGAATGCAACGACTATAGACCCCACATAGAGTCAGCTCTTGCTGATAGGCTTTCTAGTCCCAGGTAAGAACCAGATTATAAATTCTATAGATATTAAATATTTCACCCAAGCAGTTTACATTTCCAAGGTCCTCCAATTTATTTTGTGAAACCAATGCAAACTATGCAAAGACAGTCATACCTTTTGTGGCTACAAACCAAAAAAAGGATGAGCATTTCTATCCTGAGTTCTCTTGGATTCAATATGACACTAATATCACTTAATCAGATGTTTTACATAAACAGTAATCATTTCATGTTTTTGGCTTATTGTTGCTCTGCCTCTGCTTCTAGAAACCACATTCATACACATGAACGATTAAATGCGTCCAACGTCATCAATATTTTGCCAACCTCATTTGACAAGTTTCTCACCTACAATGCGCCATTTAATGCAAATCTATACTGGATATGATTGGCACGCAGTGTTTTGGAGGAACTAACGTTTTCCTTTTGATATATAAAGCTTGTTTGGCAAGGAACGTGTGGCGTTTTTTATTTTTGTTTATATCCTAGTTTTAGAAACGCTATTTGAAGAAGCATTGAAATATCAATGCTACTGCTTCCTGCTGCCGCTACATTTCAAATGCTAAACGCTAGTTGCTAGTTGCTCCAAAAAGCTCCAAAATGTTGCGCCAAAACATACCCACGGCCTAAAGTACAAAAAAGGTAATCTCCTTCTAAGTTCCAACTGTATTTACAACATTATTTTGAATCTAGTCACAATCACAAAGATAGCCATCTTAATCCCTTTCATATGCAAGTCCTATAATCCCGGCATTATAAAATATGCAAAAAGCAACTCAATCTTATTCTAAATGTATATGCATGTAAAATGCAAGTTCAAGGTAACACTTTCATGGGAATAAGCTGCGCAATGCTAGTTACACTATCTCTACAACGACTACAGACTCCACATACAGTCAGCTCTAGCTGGTTCATGTGACATTATTGATCCAGGTGAGAGCCAATTTATAGACACTTCACATAGAATATTTTACCCCGCAATTCACAATTCCAAAATATTCCTATTTAATTTGCATAACAGTGTGAACCATCAATATGTGAATATAGTCATGCCTTCAGCCAGTCTGTGCCTAGTAACTAAAGAAGAAGAATAAAACCACAAGTATACATTTCAGTTTTTCTGTTCTGAGTTGTCATGGAATTAATATTACATGACACAATTTAATGGCTATGCTTCTAAAAAATCTGTAATACTGATAATTGACCTTGTAATGTCTAAACTGGAGGAAGATAATCACATCCATACTTTGATTAAGACTTTCAACTCCCTCAACACTTTCCCAACACCAATGACATGCTGAGCAGAATGCCAGAACCTACATTACAGTGACCCTTCACCGGCTCAATCGGATAAGCAGGTCCATTAACAAGTTTCTAAATTATGATAAGCCATACGATGCAAATCTTAAGTGGAATAAAGTGGTCATACACCAATCAAAAAGAGGATTTTCTGCCCTAATACATAGAACATCTTAAATTTAATCAAAGAGTAACGACAAAATTATAATCAGATACCATAAACAATCACCTTTTATTTTATTTTTATGGCTAAACAACTTAGATTATTCTTTTGTATCTAGCCAGAATTACAACATTTCACTACAACTGTACTAAAGCATGAATTAGCAAATAAACAAATACTAGTTAGTTAGCAGTTACAAATTTTATACCAGCAATTAAAGCTAGTGAAAGAAACTACACATTTACAGAAAACATAAACGATTATTATACCTAAAGCAAATCTTCAGGAGGCATCAAACACAAATTTACATGCCTAGATCTCTAATCAACAAGCATTAGGAGACATCAATATCCACTCATATCACTTAATCAGCTTTTCTAGATAAAAATTACCTTTTCGTGATTTTTTCTATCGCTGGATCTGCTTTTACAAAAACCACATGAACGATTAAATGTGTCCAACTCCAATAACAATTTACCAGCACCATTTGACAAGTTTCTAACCTACAATGCACAATCTAATGCAAATCTATACCCGATATGTTTGGCGCGCAACATTTTGGATCTATACCCGATATGTTTGGCGCGCAACATTTTGGAGCGGGTACTGCTTCGTGCTGTTGCTAGTTTTACCAAACACCGTATGTATGGCAAGGAGCGTTTAATAGCGGTTAGCGGTTAACACGCTGAATCAAAAGCTCGTTTGGCAACTAGCGTTTATCGTTTCCAAATGCTACTTGAAGAAGCATTTAGCGTCAGCCTTTAGCTTTTTCGTCATTTAACACTTTGTAATTACATATACAACTACGTTGTCAAACACTCGCTACTGCTAATCGCTACCGCTAAATTTGCCAAACAGCCTAAACTCCAAAAATGGCAATCCCCGCTCTAATTACATTTCGACATTCTATTCTATCTAGTCACAATTACTGTAATACTCATATTCTACAGTAATAAAATCACATTAAACAAACTATTACTACCTGAGGCAAATCATCCGGACTCATCAAACACAAACTCGCAGACACCGCATTTCGCGAAAATATAGCGAAATTAACACCATCGTCTCTCACACTTGCACCAAACGGCGTCGGATAACCGTCCAAAACCTCAAAACGGCGCCGTTTCACCTTCTTCTCCGTCGTATCCTTCTCCACCACCGCCGTGTCCACGTCACCGTCAATTGCGTTACAAACAAACACATTGTGGTGATTGTTACAGTGTTTGATTTGAATAATGTTAGGGTTTGTGAAATGTAGAGTGTGTTTGTGTGTGTGGAATTGAGTGTGTGATTGGATTAGGGATTGGATTAGGGTTTGGATTATGGAAGTAGTAGTTGTGTTCATAACTGCTTTGAGATTCGAGTTAGTTACAGTCAGTTGGCACTTGGGAGTGATCAGAGTATGAATGTGGCTTTTTATTTCTTTTTTTAGCATTCATTGATATTTTATCCACGCTATTTCTTTTATTGTATGGACTATTATACCCTTACATATCGTATCACATAAGGTACACACACTCCGTCTTTTATTTTCATCAATGTTTTAAAAACCGGATTTTTCATCGAACCGGTCAGTCAGCCGGAGGCCGGTTCGACCGGCCAAACCGGACCAAAAAAATTCAAAAAAAAAATAAAAAAATAAAAATATAAAAAAACCGGTTGAACCGGAAAAACCGGCCGGTTATGAACAGTGAACGGGACTATAAAAAATCGGGGTTTTTTAAACCGGCCGACCAGCCAGACACCGGTCGAACCGGCCGGTCCAGTCCGGTTTTTAAAACATTGATTTTCATCTTTGTAAACAACGAGGGTTGAAACCCGCGCTTCGCGGCGGGCCGTTTTGATGCATAAGTATTTGAAGCTTCGTTTTAAGCTTAATGTAATTTTTTAACTACAATTATAATGTAAAAAGAAATAAGTTTACATTATCTTCACAACTTCAAATAAACAAACATCAAATATAAAAAGTTAAGCTTATGGAGCCATCCATCAATATGGTCCGGTATCTGGTATCATTCTCCACACCAAATTCAGCAATCTTGATTGATCTATCAGAAGCAATCAAAATATTACCCGATTTCAAGTCCCTATTAATAGCTGATCTTTTGCTTCTGTAACTGTCTTTCTTTTTTTCTTCAATATTAGCCTATTCACTTTAGTCCAATCCTTGTGTCATTCAAGTTTTGCTCCATTTGTTTATCTAAGTAATCCCAAGAAGGCTTGTATTAGTTGAGGATAATTTACAATAAAAGGAGCATACAACATAAATTCAGTAAATTATATATGCAAGATACCTGTGATTGTATTAGCAGTATACTCATGTTTTTGTCACATG
This sequence comes from Artemisia tridentata subsp. tridentata, assembly GCA_021014915.2. Lineage (NCBI taxonomy): Eukaryota > Viridiplantae > Streptophyta > Magnoliopsida > Asterales > Asteraceae > Artemisia > Artemisia tridentata. Next base: position 198,012,049 of record CP139507.1, read on the forward strand.
TTATTGTTTGATTTAGGATTGTGAATAAGAAAACCTGCCAATGACATACTGAAAGTAAATAAGTATATGAACAGAGTGTTTAAGTAAAACTTAAAATTGCACCCTCGTCATTGTCTTTTACCCCTTAGTCAATTTTAAAGAGTATGTAAAACTGTATCCAAATTCAAGTGTTCGGGTTTCATCCAAACATCACAAAAATAAGCCCACTTCCTATTTATGTTCAAATGAGCATCGACAACAGAATATTGGTTTCGGCCGTTTTGTTTTACTTGTAGCAATACAGAGTTACTCTTTAGGCGGTAGCCTGATTTGCAGTCCTAATTAAAACAGCAAAGTATAACTCAGCTTTAATATACTCGCTGATAGGCAGTCCTAATTATAGATGTACACAAAGATGAAGGCCAAATATATATTGAACAAAGGTCACTCACCATTGATGCAGGCGATGACTGATAGCACAACGACCTTCGCTTCATCCTCATACGCGATTCCAACATACCAGAACCCTGGATCAAACCTGCAGTTAACACTAACATTAGAAAGATCCCAACTTTTTATGAACAGTATGGAAAACAAATATATATATGGCTTATTATCACCCTTTGAAAATAGAAGCCGCTGATAAATCCCTATTCAGTTATTGTCTTGTCGATGCACCAATCGAACCAACCCACTGAACCCATTGAACCCACCACTAAACCTATACACCATTGAAACCACCAAATGACCAATAGTAATGAGCTAATCTTAAGATCCAACAAATGACTATTAGTACTGGGAAGTTGACATTATCCAAAACTGACTTTTAAGCAATTATAAACTGAAGGCAAATCATTCAATATGTTTAAAAGTTGTCAACGATGCGTTAACATGGGTTTTAGGACTATTTGGTATATCCACACAAAAACTCTCATATAAATTACATAAGCACGATATGGCCATTTTTATTTAGTAAGCTTACAGCAAGTTCATTTTGTATGCAAGTATAAGTTGCTCTATGTTTTGTTAAATTCTTTAACACATGTGTTGTTGCTCTTTCTCTTTTCTTTCATCACTACCAACTCTTTCAAGTTAACTTAGAAGAGAAGCAGGCTAACATGTACTGACATTAAAACATGCAGTCAAGGAACTTTCAGTAAACCAACATATTTAAATAAACTTAAAAGAGAAACAGATATCTTGATTATTTATCATTCCTTGTGCAGTTTTCTAGACATGTCATCTCTGCAATAAATTCTAATTACGTAGCGTACCTAACGTACCCATTCTTTCAACTTTAAATGCTTGGTGCTTTGATAGTGTGTGTGCCCCAAAAGTCACAACAACTATAACAATTCTAGTATAACTGGAGACTAATGTGCAGGTATGCTAGTTAGAAAACAAACTCAATAAATTTAATAAATAATGGCACTTTGAGACTTGCTTTATGGCTAATAGTGTCATAATTATAGGTTAAAAGATTCTCACAATGAACTGCAAGATTTTTTTTGAGCAATTAGGGATGGGTGATACATGAACCTTACTTCAAATACATTTGTCAAAGCAAATGATGCAAAGGAACATATGTAGGATAGGTAAACTTTTATCTCAGTATGTTTATTTGATAAATAAGCTAACCAATACGACTATTTAGTAGTTCTACAATCGTACTACACTAACCCTGTGTTGAATTCACCAAACAATTGGACCCTCAAATATATAATTACCTTGTAAATACCTGCAAGAACGACAAAAGGAACAACATGCCTTTGAGCTGCTAGTGCTACCATATTTAACCCAACAGGAGCTATCACCCTGCCATTCGCCATTACTGCATGATCCCCAGCAATCCCCTAACATTAATAAAATATCAGACCAAAAAAGTATTCCAAATCAAAGCAATTTAATTAGTGGCTTACCATGTTCACACGGGATATCATTGCAAACGTTTTATCATATGAATTGTGTACAACGCTTCGTATTGGCAAACACTAAGATCTCCACAATATCTTAAACGAAAGAGGCGTGTTTGGTTATAATTTTTCTGAAAAGTTATAAGGGGCCGTTTGGACAGGGTCCGACCAAAAGGGACTGTTTGGAAGAGCCTTTTTTAGGGCCGGTTTGGACAGCCAAAAAGTGGAAATCACCATTATAAAACTATGGTTTACAGGCTGGTTGGACATAACCATTTTGAGAACATTATGTACATAATTTTCCTAAAGCAACCAAGAAAGATAATAGTATTGGTATTAGAACAACTTTAAAGAAAATCTCTTGTCCAACAACTATTCTTCATTTCATTATCAATTTTCTCTCTGTTGCGAAAGTAGCATGCCTGATAAGCTTCCATCTGGCCAGTGTGGACTAATCCATGATAGACTACATATTGCATGTCGGTAATGGTGCAGACAATATCAATTAGCAGCTTAGGTCGATCCTTACATCGTAGGGTAATAACCATGTAATCTTTCGCAACACAATCCAGCACGCAAACCTCTACGCCCTCCATGCCTTCTTCTTCTACCCACTCAGACCTTTTCGTAATCCCTCTCAGCAAACATAACCTGATGCAACCTTCTTTTTTAGCAGTCGTTAAAAATACTTTAGAGCATGACATCTAAGATGTTTGTTCCAGGATGGCACTGCATTAATGAACCAAAAATATTAACTGAACAGATCAAGAGTGAAACAAAAGGTTAACGAACTTGTTACACATAAAGGTAAAAAAAGAAAATATGAAGTAACCATGTTAGATTTAAATAGACATAACAAATAAAATTAGAGAAACAGTTGTAGAATAGTCTTGGCAAACATCGAATACCTGGATAAGTACAATCTAAGTTGTCATTGGTTGTGGGTTTATATATTATGCATTTGAAATTCGGCTAGATATTTCCCATCTTCGTTCTACTAACCATATAAGAACCAAAAATAGATATTTTCAGCGTAGAACTTTATACCACCACAATGAGGACAATCTGCTATTGGAGGCAGTCTGCCATCTTTTTAGTGGAACGGAGCCTAATGCGCTTCTGCCCGGTTTTGGAATTTTTAGGCAAATCTTTTTAATTTTAGATACATTAAGCATGCAATCAAGACCCGTGGGTTTCTTTATAACATTACAACGGAAGACTTGAGATTACCCAGTTGTATTATTAACATTTAAACAAATACTAATACAGTATCTTTTTTATGCTACTTATGGGGTGATTAGGTAAGTTCATTCCTAAAGGCTGTTGTTTTTTCAATTACTCTTAGTCGTAGGGATACAGCTTATTAGCTTATTTTTCACCATAAAAGATGTGGGTCATCTAAAATAAACTTACCTAAAGACCTTTAAAGTGCTTAATAGTTTTTTTCAATACATAACAACCTACTTAACATGTAAAAAGAAATAGTGCATAAACCTTTTTTTTCAAAAACGGATACGTCCGCCATGGCTGCAATCTGGTTTCCATTTCTTCCCCTTCAACTCGCAAGAAGAAAATGTCCCTGAAACCAATAGTTAAACAAAAAGAAAAAAAAAAAGAAACAATTTTACAAGCAAAGACAGCCTGTTGTGCAAACAAATCTGAGATGCAAAAAGAAATAGCGCATAAACCTTTTTTTTCACCTAGATTTCCAGTGGCATCAGATTCAATTCCTGTGAGAGTATGGACCGTGTATGCATCACAGGCAGGCACAATCAAGTTTATGTTGATAACAGTTAAAATGAGGCTCAGATATACGATTTATGTTCCATCTCAACACATCCGTCATGGCTGCACCCAAACGTAGGTTCTGGTTACCCCGCCAAGATACAGTTAATGCATAGAAGAGCTTACATGCAGAAATATCATCATCGCCACATAAAGACTATCTTGTATCGCCTGCAAGTTCATACAGCAACATTAGCACATTTCTAACGACAAACAAATTAATTCGGCAAATATACAAAACTTACTTGGCACCCAAAGGTGTTGTCCCATAAGCTATACCAAAAAATCTAGGCTCAGACAGGGCTTCACTTAGGCTAAACCGAATACGACCGCCATGGCTAAAACCGTAATGGGTTGCCCTGCCAAGATACGGTCGTTCTCACTTTTAACCAAACACGTTGAAACTCATCATAGCCCCAAGATTATTAATAACACATTAGTTCCATCATACAAAAAAAGCGACGCTTGGTGGATAACAAATGTTAGCCCCGACGGGATAACAAATGTCAGACCCGTTGAAATTCATCATCGCCCCGAAAAGCATAAGGTTAATGAGACGACCAAAGCTTCATGCTTCAAACATGATCGTGTATACACGATTTTAATCAAATATGATAAATATAAAGAACGACCAACCCGAAAAACGCCTCTAATTTAAGCAGGATCAGATCAGCGACAATGGAAGTGGTACCCGAAAAACACCATGGCTGCAACCATATGGTCACCCCGCCAAGCTACGTTTTTCGGCAAACTACACCTACCAAGACAAACAAAAATGACAAATATCATTATCCCTTGGCCTATACTTCGCGTCATAGAAATCAGAAAGCCGTAGGTAACCATGTTTGTACACATATGTGGTGCGAACGAAAACAGGTAAACCTAGGTCACGATGGATGCAAACACAATTAATTTCATCTTAAAAGAACACAAAAAAACCTCCTTAAATGATTCCTACCATGTAACCCCCCAAAAAAACCCTTCCTTAAATTATCAACCATAAAAACAAATACATATAAATGAAACGCTGACTATCGAGGTTGATAAAGAACAAAAACCAAACATATTATCCCAAAAAAATAAAACAAAAACAAAATATAATCCATACTAAGAACACTAACCTGGTTTTGATCCATTAAAAATATATAATCTTGTACCAGTCATCGCACCCCACCTCTTCCTGCTTCTTCATCAACTTAAATGCCTAAAAACACCAACACATAATATCACCAAATAACAAATCAAACATACTAAAAAAACATCAAAATGACAAATACACAAGTTCCTAAATAAAAAGAAAAAAAAAAGTGAACCAAACCCTAAAAATGAACAATCAGATCGACATCATTTTTTCCCCTCTTGGTATTTGTAGATCTTGGTAGGTTTTGGATTTGCAGGATGAATTCGGTCTTTATGTGTGTGTTTGTTGTGTTGATGTCTGCTAATGAGAAAGAGGAAGAAAGATCGAGAATTTTGTATTTGTGAGTGACTGGAAGAATGTTGGGAATTATATTTTCATAGATTTGATGGTACAAAACAAGAAGAATGAAACATGAAGAAATACTGAAATGATAAGCAAAATACGCTGAGTAGATACTGCTGCTGGTACAAAACATATTCTATAAACAGATCTGTTCTTGCCGATAGTGTATCTGTTCCTGCTGGTCTGTTCCTGCCGATAGTGTACTGTTCCTGCCGATAGTGTACTGTTCCTGCCGATAGTGCAAACGAGCTGCTGCTGATCAGTGAGTCATTACTACTGCTGGATGGATAAGGATGAAAAAGATATTTTGTATTTGAGTCAAGTATATCAAGTAGATAATATCTAGATATGTTCTAAGTCAACAAGTTGAACACTCAAGATACAAGTTGTATCTTATTGACTTGACACATGTAAAAGCAAGTGGATGACTAAAGACTTATCAAGTTTGTAATGATCTCCTTATGTTATAAAAGGAAGATCATACCCCTTAGATAAAAGTGTGTCTTGGTTGTGATTAAAACAATCAACACCAAAATGCTTCGTACTCTCAAATTACAACAACACAAAGTTGTGTTAAAATGTAAGAGCACTTAAAGAGTGTGTGTGGGAACGTTAGACATGGGGTTTAATGTTGTTTATTTTTGTTAAGCCTCAAGGATCATTGATCCCTGTTAGAGTGTAACCGTATTACTAATGATCAAGTAGTATTGGGGCTGAGTTTAATAACAAAGAGAAAGTTTGGCAAAACCTTGTTGTGATAATATTGTTTCTTTCATAGAATATTTCGCCAATATTATCATCATACTTTTCATAGTTAATCCTAGATCAAAGGTGTAACAACCTAGAGTCCATAAACGATCACGTAACTTATTTTAGTAGATGTAAGTCGGTCTAAAATAAGTCTTCACAGTATTGAGAGGATTCAACACACGGTTAAGGTGGTTAAACCTTGTATACTTTGTGTGTAATGATATATTGAGTTTATATGATTAAGTATGCGGAATTTACTTAATCACACTTAGAAGGTTATGTATGTTATGGAAATGGAAGAATTATGTTTGTTACTTAACAATGAACAAAGAAAATTTATCACCAAAACGATTCAATATTATTCAAAATAATACGAGTGATCTTGAATTTATCACTAGGGTTACAAAGACCTTGAATATTATGTTTCTAGATTTGTGATATATGTTTTTGTTTGTTCTATGTCTTAACAGATATGAGTTCTTAATTAAGCGTATATCCACACATAAAATCACTAGTCTAAGATCTCTTTTATAGTCCAAGAGATCTCTTACAATATTGCTTTAAGTCTAATCAACACTTGTCTTACAAAAGATCAAGTCGAGCTAGCGTATGGAAGTTTATATCTCTCAAGTTGTTCAAATGAATTAATGCAAGCACATGCATCAACTTGTTGACTGAGAACATATCTAGATATTATTTTTGCATAAGAGTGACTCATACAAATAATATCTTCTTTGATCTTATCCTTGTAGCAGCTCTATGACTCACTGATCAGCAGTACCTTCTACTTGAACTAGCAGTACCTTCTTGTTCTAGCTAGCAGTACCTTTAAAGTATTTTCCGATACTCTAACTTCAGAATATTTAATTCCCAACAATCCTCCCCTAAACATGTGAATCATTTCAAACATGTTTTCTGAATTAAATGAGGACTTGAGAAGATCTTTCAAACACTTCATGAATCTGAACTATTCTTCTTATTCTAAACTGATCTGCTTTGTTCTTCTTTGACTTCAGCAATATCAAAACATTTGAACCAAAAGATGGTGCAATTTCCTTGGATGGAGGAATTGTAATAGGCAATGATTTCAACAAGTGAAATCATCTATCAGCATGCCTTTGCAAGTGATGAACAAACATAATGAACTGAATTGAAACTTTCATTCGTTTGATCTAGATAGAACTTTCTCCTTTAGGAATGCTTCATCCCTTCTGAATATATGATCTATTATTGTCATTTTCAACCTCTATGTCATCATCTTGTATGCTCTTATCTTCTCCTTCTTTCTATTGGATTACTCTTCCTTTTCTGGGCAATTATTTCCTTCCCTGAGATTGTTACCTCCCCTGAAGCAAATAAATTTTGTTTCCTCCCCTTGTTTGGAAGATCTCACTATGTACCTTTGACTGATCTATCAATGTGAACTTGTTGTCAGACAATATTGTACATGAAGCCATCAATTCCTTAAAAGTTTAAGTTGCTGCCCTCATCACTTCTAGGTGTGTTAACTCCTATGAGAGGTGATTCATGGGGCATTTTACTCATGGTCCATCAATGGATGGTTTTTCTGAATCCTGAAAATCCTTTTAAGAAACCTTTTTGACTTAGCAGTATGTTCATGATTTTAGAATTGAAAAATCATACTACTTTCAACCATTTTGAAGGGATCAAGTGTATAACAGACACTTAATCAAAATTTCGGTTTAAAGCAACCTCTGGTTGTGTGAGAACCAATGTTTTTCAGTTATAAATAACTGCCTGTGTAAAGATAAACCTATTCAAAAGGCTTTCTTGACAGGGTTTTCAGCTCATAGCAATTGTTGTCTCTAACACAAGTGTTAGATTCACTTTTACTAGCTGTTCTTTCTATCAGATGTCCTTAGACTTGCTCATTATACTTGAAAGTATAAAATGATAGAAAGTGAGTTGCATCAGTTACTATCTGATCAACTAAGTCATCAATTCAATGTGAAATATCATAACTAGGTTTCAAGAAAGAAGTTTTAAGGAGTTTAAATTCCTAAACTCAGTCCATCATAAACCTACTATGTTAGCAACTGGATAAGCATTCTGCTGCTCCCATTTCACTTGAAATCTCCTTTGTGTTCACATATTCATACCTGAAAGAGTTAGTCTAAAACCAAAAGAACAAAATACAAAGTACTTGTCTTGCATTAGAATAATCATAAGACCAACTATATGAATAACACAATGTAAATTTGTACTAGCAGCACCTTGTGTGCTTAGCAGTACCTTATGATATATTAGCAGTACCGTATAAATTCAGCAGTACCAACAAAAATTTATGCACATAAAAACATCATTTGAAAAATTTAAAGATTAAGCATTCCAATACTTGCTACTAAGTACTCAAATCTTCCAACATCAAAAGCTTTTGTAAGTAGATCTGCAAAATTATATTCTGAAGCAATTTTCATTACTTGAATTAATCTTTTCTCATTGCAATCTCTAATAAAGTGATGTCTAATTTCAATGTGTTTCATTTTAGAATGTTGCACTGGATTTCTAATAATACAAATTGTACTACTATTATCAATATGAATAACAGTGTTTAAGAAATTGTACCCATAGTCAAGAAGTTGGTTTTGAAGCCATAAGACTTGAGCACAACAACTTGCAGCAGCTATATATTCAGCTTCAGTTGTTGAATTTGCCACACTTGTTTGCTTCTTACACTGCCATGAGACAAGTCTACATCCAAGGAATTGACATCCTCCAGTTGTTGACTTTCTGTCCAAGCTAGCACCAGCATAATCACTATCCGAAAATGCTACTAAGTCAAAAGGAGAGTCTCTAGAATACCATATACCCAACCTTGGTTGTCCTTTGAGATATCTAAAAATTCTCTTGACTGCAGTTAAATGAGAAACCTTTGGAGTTACTTGAAATCTTGCACAAGCACAAACAGGGAACATGATGTCAGGTCTAGATGATGTAAGATACATCAAAGAGCCTATCATAGATCTGTAAGTGTACACATCTACATTCTCTCCATCTTCATCTTTCAAAAGGTGCTTCTCTGAGTCCATTGGTGTGCTTGCCATTTTTGAATCAGCAAATTGAAACTTTCTAAGAATTTCTGCAACATATTTATCTTGGGAGATAAAAATGCCTTTAGATGATTGTTTAATTTGCAAACCCAAAAAGAATGTGAGTTCTCCCATAGAACTCATCTGAAACTTATCATGCATAAGCTTCTCGAACTCTAAACACATTTCCTTCCTTGTAGATCCAAAGATAATGTCATCCACATACACCTGCACTAACAGAAGATCCTTCTTGTGTTGTTTGATGAAAAGTGTCTGATCAATCTTTCCTCTTTGAAATCCATTTTCTAATAAATAGGAAGCAAGTGTTGCATACCAAGCTCTTGGTGCCTGATGTAGGCCATATAGAGCTTTCATTACTCTGTACACTTTGTTTGGATGGTCAGGGTTAATGAAGCCTGGAGGTTGTGAAACAAACACCTCTTCTCCAATTGTACCATATAAAAATGCACTCTTGACATCCATTTGGTAGACTGTGAAGCCTAAAAATGAAGCATAAGCTAGAAACAACCTAATTGCCTCAATCCTTGCTACTGGAGCATAAACTTCATCATAATCTATCCCTTCTTCTTGTGTGTACCCTTGGGCTACTAATCTAGCCTTATTTATAATAACTATCCCTCTTTCATCCCTTTTGTTCTTAAAAACCCATCTAGTGCCAATCACCTTTTCATTCCTAGGTAAATCAACTAGCATCCAAACCTTTAGAATCTTGAACTGAAGAAGCTCTTCTTGCATAGCTTCTACCCAGCTTGAATCATCTAGGGCTGTAAGAATGTTCTTTGGTTCCTTTTGTGAGAGAAAACATACAAACAAGCAAGAATTTGAAACCTCATGCTGTTTTGAAGCATAAAGGGCATCAAGAAGCCCTTGTTGGTCTGAAGACATCAGTTGTTTCCTTGTCTTCACACCTGATTGTACATCTCCAATCACATTATCCAGGGAGTGGACTTTGTGAATCCTTGTGTGTGGTGTAGAAGGAACTTGATAAGATGGTGGAAGATTACCCAAATCCACTTCATCTTCTTGGAACTCTGCTTCTCTTGAATTTGAAGGACCAGCAGTATCTTCAAATGAACTAGCCGTACCTCCAAATGTACTAACAGTACCTTCATAGATACTAGCAGTACCTTGCTCTGTCTCAGCAGTACCATCAATATTTGAAATATTGAGTTGTTCCTTTGTTCCATCATGCTTGTTGTCATCTTCAACATCTCCTTTAGCTTTACTAGAAGAAGATACATCATTTGTTGAAGTTGATTCCACACTTGCATTTGACCATATTGGCATTGTGCCATCATGTTGATCCTTTTCTAACTCTGCCTCATTTGTTGCTTGTGAACCTGAAAAATCATTAGTTTCTGCAACAATAGGTATATAATTCATATAATTTGTTAGATATTCAAGATCAAATATCCATTTTGGTCCTTGGCCTACTACATTGGATTTGTTTTCCAGAAACTCCACAAGCAGTTCTTCTTGTACTTTCTCAGTTCTTAAGTTGTAAACTCTAAAAGCTTTGCTAACAAGAGAATATCCAACTAAGAAACCTTCATCTGCTTTACCATCAAATTTTCCTAAATGGTCTAAGGTATTGAGAATTGTCACATGACATCCAAAAGGTCTAAGAAATCCTATTGCAGGAGTTCTACCATTAAAGAGTTCATATGATGTCTTATTGTGAGGCTGCACAACTAAAACTCTATTTTGAACATAGCAAGCAGTGTTGATTGCCTCTGCCCAAAAGATTATAGGTAGCTTAGAATCAGCTAACATTGTTCTAGCAGCTTCAATTAGTGTTCTATTCTTTCTTTCAGCCACTCCATTCTGTTGTGGAGTTCTAGCAACACTATATTCTCTCCTAATACCTTTTTCTTTGCAGAAATCATCCATAACTCTATTTTTGAATTCTGTCCCATTATCACACCTAATGACTTTTACTTTCTTGTTTACTAGGTTTTTATTTCTGTTATGAAAGTCTTAAGAGTGCTTGATGTTTCATCCTTAGACACTAAAAAGAAAACCCATGTAAATCTGCTATAGTCATCAGTTATAACAAGACAATATTTCTTATGTTGCATACTCCTTACTGAAACAGATCCAAATAAGTCCATATGAAGCATAAACAATGGTTGATTAATAGAGTTAAAAATCTTGGGCTTACAAGTGGCTTTGTGTTGTTTGCCTTTTAGACAAGCAATGCATGTTTGATCATTTTCAAATCTTTTGTGAGGTAAACCTCTTACCAAACCATTCTTAACAATTTTATTTATGGTTTTGAAATTAATATGACCAAGCCTTCTATGCCATAACATTGATTCATCCAATGTGGCTTTTGCAACAAGACAAGTTAAATCCTTTTTAGGAATAATGTTCTTCATATCAACACTATACATATTGGCCTTTCTAGGAATTCTAAGAAGCACTTGACTTTCATCAGGCATCTTAAAATCCTTAGAGAGAACAAGACATTCAGTGTCAGTAAAGAGAACATTGTTCTTTTTGTCACACATTTGTGAGACACTAAAAAGATTATACTTTAGCTCTTGTACATAGTACACATCTTCAAAATCTAAATTTCCAGTTTTGATTGTACCTTTACCAGAAATTTTGCCACGAAAACCACCTCCAAAGGTAACATATCCTCCATTGAAAGATTGAAAATCTGAAAGATAAGAAATGTTTGCCTGTCATGTGCCTTGAACATCCACTATCTGAGTATCCTTGATCTTCTTGTTTATCAGTTGAATGTTCCTGCACACAAATAAGAGTGTTAGTTTTCTTTGGGGATCCAAGCCATTACAGACTTGGATCTGCCTCTTGCATCAATGTAATTTAATCTTTTAAGGACAGTTGATGCAACATTGGATTTAAGAATCCAACATGCTGAGGCCTTAACAGCATTTGCCCTATTTCCCTTAGCAGCAGAGTGAACCACATGCTTAGCAGCAGAGTCTGCTAACTTTGTAGTTGACCTCTTTGGTTTCCAAATGAGTTTGTGGACCACTGCCTTTGTTTGAATGGGCCTTAGAACAGTTGTAGATGCATGTTTGAAAGTTGTTTTTGCATCCTTAGCTGTTGATTTTGGGTTAACAGTCATCAAAGGTCTAACCGTACCTTTTGTTCTACCCGTACCTTTTATTTGTACTGGCAGTACCTTTTTATCTGTATTAGCAGGACCTTTTTGTCTATCAGGACCTTTTGGTCCAGACTTGTTTGAGACTGTTCTGGGTTTAGTTCTATGAGTGTTAGAGTGAAAGTGAGTGTGAGGAGTTTGCCTTTTGTAGTTCACCCTATTGTTTTCATACCCAGTTACCCATTGGTTGCATAAAGCTGCAAGATGGCCAAAACTACCACATATATAACAAGATTTGTTGTAAAAATCAAAATCATTACCTAGTTGGTGAGACGTGAGTTCATTCCAATTCCTTTGGTTACCTCTGGGCTTGTTTGTAGTTCTATATTGTTCACAATATCTAACTGGTTGCCTAACATTTTTAACATTGTTCTTATCCCTGTTAGTGTTGTGACTGACTATCTTAGGAACACTTGTTCCTACTTTCTTAACCAAGACAGGTTTAGACATAACCTGTTCATTATCATCATCACTATTAGTTGTACTATCCTCAACAACTATAGCAACTCCTTTCTTAACAAAGGACACCTTGTCCTGATAAGATAAAATTTTATCTAAACTTTTACTTACCTTTTCTATCTTAGGACTCTTAGTGGCCTTAGAACCATATTCCATGATTGGTTCTTGAAACTCAGCTAATCCTGTGTGTGCTAAATCAATACCTGGAGGTGAATGAACACCTCTGTATGGTGGGGGACAGACTTAAATCCAACACCAGAATTAACCTTATCAATTACTTGAGCTTCCCAAAGCTTATTGAATCCATCTGAGGCATGAGCCAAAACATCCACAGATACTTTAACATTTTCTCTTTCATTTTTGTTTTAGCTAATGAATCATTCAACTCAACAATACACTCATCTCTGATCTTAATGTCATTTTTTAGTATATTGATGTCATTAGTAAAATTAGATTCATTACTTTTAAAATGTAAGACTTGTTTTTCTACAACACCTAGACCTCTTTTGTGATTAGCTAAATTAAAAAGAGCATCAATTAGCTCTTCTCTATGAGCATCAAATCTCTTACTAAGGTCTTCATAAGCTTTAAGATTAGGACATGATTCAGTACAATTTTGAATAGAATTTACCTCTGAATCAGAAAAGTCCATTAGAGCAAATTCATTGGCCACAAGAGCAGCATTTGGTGGTGCTTCCTCTTCAATAGCCATAGAGCTTCAATCATAACCAATACCATCAATAGCCAACATAGCTTTTGGCTCTTCAACAGTAACTTCCTTTCTCCTATCTTGCTTATACCATGTGTTTCTATTTTCCTGCTTCCTTGGGCTTCTACACTCCTTAGCAAAGTGTCCCAACCTATGACAGTTGAAACATTCCACTTTCTTCTTGTCAAACCCAGCAGTGTCATTACCATTTATGGTAATTTGCTTCCCAGTTCTCTGCCAATGCTTCTTGGCCCTCATGCTAAGCAAAGCAACCTGCCATTTGATGTCCATCTCTTCCAAATCATTACCATCAACCTGCTCAAGGTCTTCATGATTTAGAGAAGAACCACTAGATTGACTAGACATGAATACATAGAATGCTGGATCACCAAGTCCTGCAACAGTCTTTTGTGAACTAGTAGAAGGACCACCATAAGTAGCATTAGAAACACCTTCAACTTCTTCTACCTCTTCAGACTTACCAATACTAGGAGATGACAAAAGTGCCACGTTCCCAGAACTAGTACCATAAATTCCAGACTTTCTAAGACTTTGTTCAACAATTTTGAAGTTGTTGTACAAATCATTGAGCTTCATTGTTTCAATGTCTGGTTTGTTCATCCAGACAATAACATGAGTATGGAACTCATCAGGTAGACTTCTCAAAAACTTCATGTTGAGATCTTCCTTCTCTGTCTCAACACCCAACACAGCCAACTGACTGACAAGCTTGTGTAACCTTGAGAATAGCTTATCAAGAGACTCATTACTAAAAGCAGTAAAGTTTTCAAATTGTTGCTTTAGTAATGTCTTCTGTGTCTTTTTGGTAGTTTCATTACCACCAAAATATGCACAAATCTCTTCAAAAAGAGTTTTTGCATCAAGATACTTGTTAAAAGATAACATCTATTCACCAGGAATGGTCATAAGCAACAAATTTCTTGCTTTCTGATCATTTCTCTTCAGTATCTTCTCTTCATTTGAAACTGGTCCAGTATTTCTTTTCCTAAGTGTTTTACCTTCTACGACAACATCTGAATAGCTTGGTGAAAAGGAATCACCATATATAATGATATTCCAAAGAGTGTAATCTTGGACCATGAAATATTGCTCAATTCTCATCCTCCATAACTCAAACTCATTTGGTTTGATCATGGGCAACTTTGCAGCAACATTTGTTTGAGCATCATGTGCATCCATTTCTGTTTCTTCTAATTCAATTATATCAACCTGTGCTCTGATACCAACTGAGAGGATTCGACACACAGTTAAGGTGGTTAAACCTTGTATACTTTGTGTGTAATGATATATTGAGTTTATATGATTAAGTATGCGGAATTTACTTAATCACACTTAGAAGGTTATGTATGTTATGGAAATGGAAGAATTATGTTTGTTACTTAACAATGAACAAAGAAAGTTTATCACCAAAACGATTCAATATTATTCAAAATAATACGAGTGATCTTGAATTTATCACTAGGGTTACAAAGACCTTGAATCTTATGTTTCTAGATTTGTGATATATGTTTTTGTTTGTTCTATGTCTTAACAGATATGAGTTCTTAATTAAGCGTATATCCACACATAAAATCACTAGTCTAAGATCTCTTTTATAGTCCAAGAGATCTCTTACAATATTGCTTTATGTCTAATCAACACTTGTCTTACAAAAGATCAAGTCGAGCTAGCGTATGGAAGATTATATCTCTCAAGTTGTTCAAATGAATTAATGAAAGCACATGCATCAACTTGTTGACTGAGAACATATCTAGATATTATTTTTGCATAAGAGTGACTCATACAAATAATATCTTCTTCGATCTTATCCTTGTAGCAGCTCTATGACTCACTGATCAGCAGTACCTTCTACTTGAACTAGCAGTACCTTCTTGTTCTAGCAGTACCTTGATCATGAACTAGCAGTACCTTTAAAGTATTTTCCGATACTCTAACTTCAGAATATTTAATTCCAAACAAAGAAGAAGGTTGGGGGGTAGCAATTCACTATTGCTTTTACTGTACACCCCACACAGGCAACTGTAGCTGGAGCTACAAAGTGTGGAGGCAGCAATTTTGGGGTTACCAGCCCAATGAATGTAATGTATATATAATGGTTTTACACATTTTGACCGACTAATCTACATGTTTTGAACTTATCGTCACACAAGCTCGATCCAGATAAAATCTCTCTTTTCAGAAGGATAGCGTAACCATTTAAGAATTGTTTATTACATCTAACAGTAGGTCTCACACATTTTAATGTGATTGTCACAAACATTTTGCCACCAGCACCACTTATGAGACAGGTTGAGAAGGGGGAGTTAGCAATCTCCTTTGGTTGGTTTGAAAATATGATAAAGGTATCTTCATCGCCGTTGTCTCTATGTCACCCCGATCAAACCCTAACTAACATCATTTATCCCAACTATATCAAAATACTACACTTTATTCATAAAGCTTAAGCTACCCTTCTCAATTAAGCGTTTTACTTGCCTTTATTTTTTGCATTAATTAACGTCCCTTTCATACACTATAACCATATAACCACAAGTCGCATGCATACACAATAAACATACATCCCATTCATACAAAAATACACCTATATATACGCAAACCCAAAGTGCAATCTATTCCTTTTTTTTCACTTGCAAAGAAAAAAATGAAACATGGCTCGCAATCAAAACTCAACCAAGATTGCCACCGTTGACGCCGTCACGTGATGCCTCACACAATTTTAAAATAATAATAATAATAATAATAATAATAATAATAATAATAATAATAATAATAATAATAATAATAATAATAATAATAATAATAATAATAATAATAATAATAATAATAATTCTCAGTGACTCAAGACATCGGATCGCGAGCCGCTGCTCATATTTTTAGTAGGATTATCTTTGCAATAGCTAGAGGAGTGGGAGCCCAGTTAGTATCTCGGCTCCCCTCTAATTTCTTGTAGATCCTATGAGTTTCTAATAAAGTAATGTTTTATAAAAAAAATAAATAAGTAAATAAAATAATAATAATAATAATAATAATAATAATAATAATAATAATAATAATAATAATAATAATAATAATAATAATAATAATAATAATAATAATAATAATAATAATAATAATAATAATAATGATGATGATGTTGGGACAACAGTAGTTAGATCTCCTTATATTTTAATGATGACAAATAAACCTTCGAAACACATAAAATCACAAACGTTAGCCAAAATCTTCCCGACCCAAGAACTGGGCATGGCGTGCTGCCGGTGCTCCGACGCGCCAGCCCACTGTATTGGTCGGGACGAATTTTGAAAGTCGGCTTTCCCCTTACCCGACAAATGTGGATCTTCAATACAGGTATGAATATGTTATGTGCTTCATTGGGAACACTCGAAACGAGTTTTAGAATTAGAGGGATCCAAATTTACAACCTCCTGTTTTTGGCAAAACGTCAACTCAAGTATTTTGATAAACGCCTCTAGCCAAGGCTTTTATAAACCTTGAGAGCTTATATATTTCATGTAACATCAAGTGAAAGTATTCATATGGCCATAATCCGTGTTCACGTCTTCTCTAATCACGTAACGGGTTTACTCCCTTATTAGTCAAACTAAGTCAAAGGTCCCTTTGTGTAAATGCATCCTTTCCCGCTATGGGATATGCTTTACAATGATGCAAAGTACTTAGCTTGTTTGCATCAAGGTGACTATTGATTACGTCGAGTCGCGAAAATTCACGTATTAAGAGATTATGAATACTCGACGTTGAGTTACTTGAGATTATAAGTAACCTTTGATTTTCTCAACACATAATCATCTTTGTCAATTCTTTTCTTCCTTAATGACAAAATGATTAAGCCTTAATCAATCCTTTGATTATTCTCTACACCAAACTAATCATCCAAACATTTCAAATTCCACCCAAACCTTATCCCCAATATTCTCTTAATATTCCCTTACACCTTTGATACTTCCATGTACTTCTTGTCTCCTACATACCCACACCATATCTTCCAAATATTCCCTTCTCAACATTCCAATCCAACCACTAAGATTTTACCACCTCATAATCTTCTTCATCCAAACCTTTATTTCAAAAACACAAATAAACCTTCACCACAAACCACCTTCATTCTCATCTCCCACATTCAAAATTCAAATTTTGAATACAAGCCAAAGGTTCCCCATCTTATCACCATCACATCCTTATCCAACTCACTCTTACACACATACAACTCACTCCCTCACATATAACCTTCCTCACTCTCTACCTCCTCTCATAATTCAAATTTGAATCCTCTCTTAGGCTTCCCATCCCATCCTTCTTACACAAGCCAACTCAACCATATCTCTTTACTCTCTCACACTCCAACAACTAGAATTCAAATTTGATTCCAACCTTAGGCTCCCTTCCATCACATTACTTCTAACTCACCCAAACTCATCTCAACCCTTCATCTCACCCTCATCTCCAATTTTGGAATATTCCCTTGGATATCCTCTTAAACTAACCACTCTCTCTCTTCTAACTCAACCTTGGTGTAGGATCGTGCCTCTTTGATAGATCTTTGAGCCTTTGTGGATCGGTAGAATGCCTATGTAATCACAAGCACACTACAAAAGAATCTCTGAATATAAACTAATAAAGAAGAAGAAGTAACTAATAAACTTTGATCCTCTATGGATCTTTTATTAAGTAATAATGTTTCAATCAAAATTACAAAACTCATAGCCGCATGTTTCTTTTATACTACAAGAAACCCTAATGCAGCATTACTAAGAAAACGTGTAAAAGATATGCAAATATATTCCTAATATATCTCATGCATATCCATTCTATCTAATAATACGGAACTAATAACTGCAGCAATGACAACTAACAGCAGGAACAAAATGTACTACCAGCAGGAACCACTACTAGCAGGAACTACATACCTGCCAGCAGGAACCATTAACACTAACAGCAGGAATGAAATAAACTATTATTCTAATAATTCCTAACAATCCTCCCCTAAACTTGAATTTGACTTGGTTAACTTCAAGTTTCCAGATAGATCTTTGACGTCCAGGGATAGAGGATTGAATATTATCTTCAACAGCAACTGTTAGGATCTCTGGGAAATAAGAGTTTCATTGTTGCTGCCGATAGTGTTAAGCTGGTTCTTGCCGATAGCTTTGGTTCCTGCCGAAAGCTCGTTGCTGCCGACAGTGTTATCTTGTTTCTGCCGATAGTGTTGTTGCTGCGGATAGTATTATTTGTTATCCGTATATTTAGAATGTTTGTTAAGATTTATTTTTAGAAGAGATTGTTGTTTATCTCTTCACTCGTTTTCTTGTAGAACGGGTTAGGGTTAGGTCATCTTGTTAGTATAAAAGATAAACCCGTCTATGAGTTTATACACACCTTTAACGTTTTCAATATTCAATATCACAATTCCTAGTTCATAGTTTGATCCATAGAGGATCATTGTCGTTTAGAGTTTTCTTCTTTATTATACTTGCTGTTTAGTTTCCGCATAAACGCTTGTATAGCATACAGAGGTTCTTGTTTATACCAAGCTCAATCAAGCTCGAAGTACTCGATCCTACAAGTGGTATCAGAGCCTGGTAAGGATCTCTGATAAAGAAGAAAAAGGTCGATCTCATATCTCTTAACCCTCTCTCAATGGAAGACGAAATCCCTCAAAACAATGTCATTAACCCTGAAGAACAACAACCCAAACCTGAAACCTCACAAGTCCAAACACAAATCCTCACCACCATGTCCACCAACAATGCTAAATTCCCATATCTGAAGAAAGATGAGTATGAAGTCTGGGCTATGAGAATGGAATATTGGATCACAAACACTGATTACAATCTGTGGAATGTGATTCTTAAGGGAAATAGTAAGAAGAATACTGGAAGGGATAATGATGGCAATATCTATATAGAGCCACCTGTTACTGCAGAAGAACACCTTGCTGTTCAAAGGGAAACCAAGGCAAGAACCCTTCTACTTCAAGCTATTCCAGAAGATCATATGAGTGATTTTCATCACTTGGATGATGCTAGAAAGATCTGGCATGCTGTAAAAGCCAGATTTGGAGGGAATGATGAATCCAGAAAGATGAGAAGGTCTATGCTCAAGCAAGAATTTCAGGAATTCAAGATCTCTGAGGCTGAGGGGATTCATAAAGGGTATGACAGATTCCACAAGATCCTTAGCCAACTTAACCAGTTGAAAGCTAGGCCGGACGATGAAGACTGCAACACCAAGTTTCTGAGGGCTTTGCCACCATCCTGGTCTCAGGTTTCCATAACACTCAAAGCCAAAGGAGGTCTGGATTATATGAGCTTTGATGATCTGTACAACAAGTTAAAAACCCTTGAACTGGATATCAAAGGATATTCCACCTATACACCTCATACTCCAACCCATACTGCTTTTGTTAGTAACTCTGGTGCTAACAAAGCATCATATGGAAACAGTCCAACACCATCAACATCATCAATCTCCTACTCACCTGTCACACCAAAAGCTCAAACCAGATCTGAGAATCTTGTAGTGGATGTGCTTCATTCATTTGTTGCTGAAAGTACACCACAACAGAAGATTGTGTATGATGATTTCAATCAGGTTGATGAATTGGATATGGAAGAGATGGATTTAAGATGGCAGGTGGCTATGATATCGTTGAAGTTGGATAGGTTTGAAAAGAAGGCAGGAAGAAGGGTCAATTTTGATGGACAGGAGCCTGCCAGGTTTGACAGAAGGAAGGTGAGGTGTTATAAATGTTCTCAAATAGGACATTTTGCTAGGGAATGTACAGACAAGAAGGTGGATGATAAAGCACGATATTCTGCTTTCAGAATTCAAGAGTTGGAGTCAGAGGACCCCAAGGCTTTAGTATCTGTGGATTCGATGGTGGACTGGGAGCATCATGAGAAGGCTGTTGCAAGTGGATCAGATAAGGTCTTTGGGATGGTAGCTGGATATGGTGAGAAGATTCAAGTGGCTGGTCAGTTTGGAATGATGGGTCATCAATCTCAGGTACATAACTGCCCATTTGGTTGTGATTCTAAATATGATAAATTGAAACAGGAATTTGATGATATAGAAAGTGAAAATAAGGATAACTTTATTCAACTTAAGGCTCATAAAAAGGCTGTTAAAACTCTAGAACAACAAAAGGTCTGGTATCAAAAACAACAGTCTGCTTATGAAGTAAAAATAAAGGTATTGGAAAGAGATTTAAAAAATGCTATTAATGAGTTTAAACATTCTGAAAGGGAAAAAACTAAGGTAGTGTTAGAAAATCAGGATTTAAAGTCTAAACTAGATAATACCTTGGCTAGATTTGATAAGTGGAAAGAGTCATCCACAAACCTTCACAGGCTTATTGATAGTTCTATGTCGTCAAAAACTAAAAGAGGTTTAGGGTTCGGTGACCTGGTAGGGCCAAATCAGTATTATTACCCTAATGAGTATAGTGTTTTTAACCCAGAACCTGTAGATTATAGAAAGCCTGTAAAGTATGTGAATGAGGGAGGGATGAATGATGTTCCTCCACCCATAACTGGAACATTTAAGCCTGCTAATCCTTTTGATGACTTTGATGATTCACAAATGATGTATGGCAAACAGGCAAAGGACTTGCCTAATCTTGATTGTGACTCTAATGAATTTGTCTCTTGTTCTTACAGTGACAAATCTTCAGAAATCAAGACTAATGACTATGCCACATGTGGATCAAGTGACAAGTCAGCTTCAATAAAGTCAGAAGATCTCTCCTCAGAAGTAGCTAATGATGAATCTCAACCAAAGACAGCTGCATTTGAAGATATTTCTTTTGATAGTGTTAAAAACAATAATGTTTCTGGTTGTGGTTATGTTTCAAACAATTCTAGTTGTGGTTCTGTTTCAAACAATTATGATTGTGGTTTTTATTGTGTTAAGGATAATTTTGTTTCATGTGTTGGTTTGAATAATTCTGTTTGCAATGAGAAAGTTATTGTTAAGAAAAAGACCCATAGAAAGAAATCTTGCTTTGTGTGTCATAGTTATGATCATCTTATTAAAGATTGTGACTATTATGAGAAACAGATGGGTTTGAATGCATGTCAAAATAGGTTTGTATGGAAAAATGTGAATGACATTCCCCCTTATATTCCTCAAGCAGCAAGGAGAACTTCAGTTGCTACTGGCAAGCCAGTTCCTACTAGTAAGCCTGTTGCTGCTGATAAGTTCATTCCTGCCGATAAGCCTGTTGCTGGTGTGTATTCAGTTCCTGCCGGTAGGATCAATCCTGCTGGTTGGAGAAGCAATTTGGCTAGACCTTTCAGAAGACCTACTAGTTCTTACTTTCAAAATAATTTGAGACCTGTTTGTTTTGACACCATGCACAAGGGAGGGGCAAGATGGAAAACTGCTGTTAAGTCCTCAGCAGGTTGTTCTTGGAAAATCACTAACCAACATATGAAAATAGGGTCCAAGATCAATGGTGGATCTCATCAATCTCCAGGGTTTAATTCTTATTGATCCACTAGGCAGGCTCAAGTCAGCAATGGCTTGAGTCTCTCTTGTATCTAATGTTGTATATGTATTCTTTTTCTCAGGATTTTCCTTTTAGAAGCAAAGATGTTGGAATTGTTGACAGTGGGTGTTCCAGGAGTATGACAGGGAATTTGGAAAGATTGCATGATTTTGTACCTTTGAATGGAGGTACTGTGACATTTGGAGGAGGAGATGGAATAATTTCTGGGAAGGGAACTATCAAGACTGCTAAGCTGGATTTTGAAGATGTACTTTATGTGAAGGAACTTCAAGACTTCAATTTGTTCTCTGTCTCCCAAATATGTGACAAGAAGAACAGTGTTCTCTTCACTGAGAATGATTGCTATGTGTTGTCCAAAGACTTCAAGCTGCCTGATGAAAGTCAGGTTGAACTTAAAGTTCCTAGGACTTACAATCTTTATATCTTCAATCTTAGTGATGTTCAGCCTGAGGGATCACTTGCTTGTCTGGTTGCAAAAGCTTCTGTGGATGAATCTAATAAATGGCACAGAAGAATGGCCCATGTGAATTTCAAGACCATTAACAAGCTGGCTAAGAATGGGTTGGTTAAAGGGCTTCCTATGAAGATCTTCTCTAATGAGCATGATTGTGTTGCCTGCAACAAAGGAAAGCAGCACAAAGCATCATACAAGGCCATAAATGCTGTGAGCAACATCTCTGAGCCTTTGCAGCTTCTTCATATGGATCTTTTTGGTCCTACTTCTATCAGAAGTATTGACCATAAGAACTACTGCCTGGTGATTACAGATGATTTTAGCAGGTTTTCATGGACTTTCTTTTTGGGGACTAAAGATGAAACTTATCCAGTTCTTAGGGATTTTATTGCCTTAATAGAAAATCAGCTAAGTAAAAAGGTTAAGTCAATAAGGTGTGATAATGGTACAGAGTTTAAGAACTCTAATCTTATTGAACTCTGTGGGACTAAGGGGATAAAAAGGGACTATAGTAATGCTAGAACTCCACAACAAAATGGGGTTGCAGAAAGGAAAAATAGGACCCTGATAGAAGCAGCTAGGACTATGTTAGCTGAATCTAAGATGCCTACTATGTTTTGGACTGAAGCAGTTTGCACTGCTTGTTATGTGTTGAATAGGGTATCTATTACTAGTCCTCATAATAAAACACCTTATGAACTTGTGTCTGGGAAGGTTCCAAACATTAGTTACCTTAAGCCTTTTGGATGTCATGTCACTATTTTGAACACTAGTGATTACCTAGGCAAGTTTGATGGGAAGGCTGATGAAGGGTTTATTGTTGGATATTCTGCTCATGGTAAAGCCTATAGGGTTTATAATCTGTCCTCTAAGAGAATAGAAGAGACTCTCAACTTAAGATATCTTGAAGATAAACCTAATTTGCAGGGTGCTGGTCCAGAGTGGTACTTTGATCTGGATTATCTATCTGACACCTTAGGATATAATAGATTCAAATCAAATCTATCTGCTGGTACAAATGTTTCTCAAACTAACAATGCAGGTACCTCGGATGATGATTCTGATGTAGAGAGTGATGAACGACCTATAGTTGTTCCTTCTTTTCCCTCTAACAACATTTCAGGTTCAAAGCTCAAAGATTCTTTTGATATGGCTGGAGGTGATTCTAGTTATGCCGAAGATCTTGCTAGGCTTCAAAGACAAGAGTTTAATGCCAAAAGAGCTGCTGAGATGTTTGATTCTGGGTTTTCTAAAGAGACAGAGGAGATTCTGAGAAAGGCTGAAGCTGAAGTTAGAAGACAACTGAATTCAACTGGTGGTATTCATGTTCCTGCTGATCCCATTCCTGCTGAAAGTGGATCTGTTCCTGCCGAACCTTCTAGAGTTTCTGCTGATGTTCCTGTGTCTTCTCCATCTGTTGACACTCTGGGTGTTGTTAACTCCCCTGAAAGATTTCCAATTCCTTCTGATCTTGGAAATTCAGTTTCTTCAAGAGATAAGTTGAATGATCCTCATCATCAGTCCAGAACTGGTATTTTCACTTCTTCTTCATATGATGATGACTTCAACCCCTCAATTACTAATCAGGCATCCTCCATTGAAGTCAATCCCATTGCTACCAAGAGGATCAATACTGTTCATCCTCAGTCTTTGATTCTTGGAGATATTAATTCCCCTGTTCAGACAAGAAGTAAACTTCATCAACCCAAATTTGGAGAATCTGCTTTTCTCAGTTATATACAGGATCAGTTGAGGAGCAATCATACTGATTATTTACATTGTCTGTATGCTTGTTTCTTATCTCAAGTTGAACCAACTAGCATAGCTCAAGCTCTTTCTAATGATGATTGGGTTGAGGCTATGCAAGAGGAAATGCAGCAGTTCTAGAATCAGAAAGTATGGATGTTGGTTCCTTTGCCTGCTGGAAAGCATGCTATTGGAACTAAATGGATTCTAAAGAATAAAAGGGATGCTAGGGGAATTGTGGTTAGAAATAAAGCTAGGTTGGTAGCTCAGGGTCATAGACAAGAGGAGGGGATTGATTATGATGAGGTGTTTGCACCAGTGGCAAGAGTTGAAGCTATCCGATTGTTCCTGGCTTTTGCTTCCTTTATGGGGTTTGTAGTATATCAGATGGATGTGAAGAGTGCATTTTTGTATGGAAGGATTGAGGAAGAAGTTTATGTTACTCAACCACAGGGATTTGTAGATCCTCAGAATCCTAATTTGGTTTACAAAGTGGTTAAAGCACTTTATGGTCTTCATCAAGCACCAAGGGCTTGGTATGCTCGGCTATCAGCCTTTTTGCTAAAACATGGTTACAGAAGAGGGGCTATTGATAAAACTCTTTTTATCAGAAAGAACTTTAAAGATATCATTCTGGTACAAGTTTATGTAGATGATATTATCTTTGGTTCTACTAATGAAGCCTGGTGCAGGGAGTTTGAAGAATTGATGAAGAGTGAATTTGAGATGAGTGCTATGGGTGAAATGACTTTCTTCTTGGGTCTTCAGGTTAAGCAAAAACCAGATGGGATCTTTATTTGCCAGGAGAAGTATGTTTATGACATGCTTAAGAAGTTTGATATGGAAAATGTGAAGGTTGCTACAACTCCTTTTGAACGTCCAAAGCCTAAGTCCAATAATGAACCTGATGCTGCTGTTAATGTTCATCTTTATAGGTCCATGATTGGATCACTCATGTATTTGACAGCTTCAAGACCTGATATCATGTTTGCTGTTGGTGCATGTGCTAGACATCAGGTTACACCATTGACTTCTAACCTAAATGCAGTAAAGAGAATCTTCAAGTATTTGAGAGGACAGCCAAAGATGGGACTTTGGTATCCCAAAGATTCTCCTTTTGTGTTGGAAGCCTATAGTGACAGTGATTATGCTGGGGCTAACTTTGATAGGAAGTCAACAACAGGAGGTTGTCAGTTTCTGGGTAGGAGGTTGGTTTCTTGGCAGTGCAAGAAGCAGACTATAGTGGCTACATCTTCTACTGAGGCAGAGTATGTTGCTGCTGCTAGTTGCTGTGGACAGGTACTTTGGATGCAAAATCAGCTGTTGGATTATGGGTTCAACTATATGAACACTAAGATTTTTATTGATAATCAAAGTACTATGTGTATTGTTAAGAATCCTGTTTATCATCAAAGGACAAAGCATATTGAGATTCGACATCATTTCATAAGAGATGCTTATGAGAAGCATCTTATTCAGGTGGTTAAGATTCACACAGATGATAATGTTGCTGATCTGCTGACCAAGGCTTTTGATGGACCAAGGTTTAAACATTTGGTGGTCCATATTGGGATGGTAAATCCCTAGATGCTGAGCTTAAGGGGAGGATTGCAGATTAAGGGGAGGATGATTCTTGTTGTTGTTGTATATTTTCTATCTTTCTTTCTTTCTTTTGGTTTCTTTTCTTATTTTTCTTTCTTTTATTTTGGTGTGTTTCTTAGTTTAAAAAAAAAAAAAAAAAAAAAAAAAAAATAGTTGTACATTTTGTCTTTTTCGTTTTCTTTCTTTATTTTCTTTTCTTTTCTTTTTTGTTAGTTAAAAAAAAAATAATAAAAAAAAATAAAATAAATAAATCTGTGCTAATAAGATGGTTTTGAGCAACACCTTGCAGGTACAGTGTTGGTGTTTACACCTGCACAATAAATGGTGCTCAACTCACCATGTCTTGCAGACTAGAAAGAGTTGACTCACCATGAGGGTACGGCTCTAGTGTGATTATCAAATCCGTTTATAGCTGTAATAGCTTGCTCAAAGCTATAGGGTACTTCAACTCACCCATGATTAAGTTCTGAGAGTTGAAAATGGTTCTCAATTCACCATGGATGTAACCCTTTATGGGATCCAAAGGATTGGCTAGTCCACAAAAGTATGGTTTGTGGTAAAGACACTTGGTATCCATATTTGGTATTCAATTCACCAAGGTTTGCTGTAACCTAAGAATTGACTAGTCCTGAGCAAACGGCTACAGGTAAAGACAAGTCAAATCCGTTTATAGTTGCTGATTTGCTAATAAATCAGATGGTTATCAATGTACCATGGTCTCACACACCTAAACATTGGCTACTCCAGTAGTGATGGCTATTGGTAAAGAGACATCAAATCCATTAATTTTCAATGATTCACCTCTCACAGGAGTTAACACACCTGGATGTGATGAGAATAGTATGAAACTTAAGTGATTTGATGTACATATTGTCATTAGTAGCAGCCAAGTTCAAGTGCAAGTCATGGTGACTAGTATGCATGTTTTGAAGAAGATTTCTTATTCCTGCTGAACTATTGAAGTTGCTGCTGGATGCTATAGAGGCTGGAATCTTGCAAGTTAAGGATTTTGCTGGTTACTACTTATTGCTGCTGCTAAATCGCAGTCCTCAAGCCTGAGAAGTTCAAAGCTCTATCACAGTGGAATCTTGCAGGTTAACCTAGTCAACCTCAAGATTAGGGGAGGATTGTTAGGATCTCTGGGAAATAAGAGTTTCATTGTTGCTGCCGATAGTGTTAAGCTGGTTCCTGCCGATAGCTTTGGTTCCTGCCGAAAGCTCGTTGCTGCCGACAGTGTTATCTTGTTTCTGCCGATAGTGTTGTTGCTGCGGATAGTATTATTTGTTATCCGTATATTTAGAATGTTTGTTAAGATTTATTTTTAGAAGAGATTGTTGTTTATCTCTTCACACGTTTTCTTGTAGAACGGGTTAGGGTTAGGTCATCTTGTTAGTATAAAAGATAAACCCGTCTATGAGTTTATACACACCTTTAACGTTTTCAATATTCAATATCACAATTCCTAGTTCATAGTTTGATCCATAGAGGATCATTGTCGTTTAGAGTTTTCTTCTTTATTATACTTGCTGTTTAGTTTCCGCATAAACGCTTGTATAGCATACAGAGGTTCTTGTTTATACCAAGCTCAATCAAGCTCGAAGTACTCGATCCTACAGCAACAATAAGCAACCAGCTGCAACTGAAGAGAACCAGCAGCAACAAGAAATCACCATGTAAGAACAAGTTTCTAGCAGCAACTGCTAAGTAACAGCAGCAACAGGAAACCACAGCATCATAATCTGGTCACCATCTGAAAGGCAATGGACTTGATCTTCACAGCAACCATGACTTATTGTACATCAAATCTTTTAAGTTTCATACTATTCTCATCACTTCCAGGTGTGTTAACTCCTGTGAGAGGTGCATCATTGAAAATTAATGGATTTGATGTCTCTTTACCAATAGCCATCACTATTGGAGTAGCCAATGTTTAGGTGTATAAGACCATGGTACATTGATAGCCATATGATTTTTAGTAAATCATCAACTATAAACGGATTTGATTTGTCTTTACCAAAAGCCGTACCCTTTTGGACTAGCCAATTCTTTGGGTTAAGATAACCTTGGTGAATTGATGACCAAATATGATTTTCCACTGCCTTTACCACATGCCATATACATGTGGGCTAGCCATTTCTTTGGAAACCCCAAAGGGAGTAAAATCCATGGCTAATTGAAAACCATTTCAACTCTCAGTAATGAAACATGGGTGAGTTGAATACCCTATAGTTTTGAGCAAACTATTACAGCTGTCAACGGATTTGATAATCACACCAGAGCCGTACCCCCATGGTGAGTCAACTCTTTCTTGTCTGTGAGACATGGTGAGTTGATTACCATTTGTTGTGTGGTAAGAACCAACACTGTGCCTGCAACCGGTGTTACTCAAACAAACAAGTTAGCAGACAATATACAAGAATTTTTTTTTTTTTTTTTTTTTTTTTTTTTTTTTTTGCAGACAATATACAAGAATTTTTTTTTTTTTTTTTTTTTTACTAATAAAGAAACATAAAGAAAATAAAAATTACCAATGTACAACAATAAGCCTCCCCTTAGGCTTATACATCCCCTCAATCTCAGCACTTAAGGATTGAACATCCGAATATGGACCACCAAATAGTTAAATCTTGGGCCATTAAAAGCTTTTGTCAATAAATCAGCCACATTGTCATCAATGTGAATTTTAAGCACTTGGATAAGATGCTTCTCATTAGCATCTCTGATAAAATGGTTCCTAATTTCTATGTGCTTAGTTCTTTGGTGAAACACTGGGTTCTTAACAATGCAAATGGTGCTTTGGTTGTTAATAAAGATTTTGGTGTTCATAAAATTAAACCCATAGTCTAATAACTGATTTTGAATCCAAATTACCTGACCACAACAACTAGCAGCAGCAACATACTCTGTCTCAGTAGAAGATGTAGCCACTATAGTCTGCTTCTTGCACTGCCAAGAAATCAATCTTCTTCCCAAAAACTGACATCCCCTAGTAGTAGACTTTCTATCAAAGTTAGCACCAGCATAATCACTGTCACTGTAAGCTTCCAACACAAAAGTAGAATCTCTTGGGTACCAAAGACCCAACTTAGATTGTCCTTTTAGATATTTGAAGATTTTCTTGACTGCATTCAAGTGTGAAGTTAATGGTGTAACTTGATGTCTAGAACAAGCACTGACTGCAAACATGATATCTGGCCTAGAAGCTGTCAAATACATTAGGGAACCTATCATGGATCTGTATAAGTGAACATTAACAGCAGCATCAGGCTCATTATTGGACTTAGGATTTAGAGCTTCATATGGTGTAGTTGCAGTCCTCACACTTTCCAAATCAAACTTCTTAAGTATGTCTTGCACATACTTGTCCTGGCTGATAAAGATGCTATCAGGATTTTGCTTGACCTGTAAACCCAAGAAAAAGGTAAGCTCTCCCATAGCACTCATCTCAAATTCTCCATTCATTAGCACCTCAAACTCCCTACACCAAGCTTCCTTTGTGGAACCAAAAATGATGTCATCCACATAAACCTGAACAAGCATGATATCTTTTGAATTCTTCTTGATGAAGAGAGTCTTGTCAATTGCTCCTCTTCTGTAACCATGCTTCAGCAGAAAAGTAGACAACCTAGCATACCATGCCCTGGGTGCTTGATGAAGTCCATAGAGTGCTTTCACCACCTTGTAAACCAAATCAGGATTCTGTGGGTCCACAAAACCCTTAGGTTGAGTCACATACACTTCCTATTCAATTTCACCATAGAGAAATGCACTCTTCACATCCATCTGATAGACAATGAATCCTATGTATGAGGCAAAAGCTAAAAATAATCTAATAGCTTCAACTCTTGCCACAGGAGCAAACACCTCATCATAGTCAATACCTTCTTCCTGCCTATGACCTTGAGCTACCAATCTAGCTTTATTTCTAACCACAATACCCCGAGCATCCCTTTTGTTTTTGAGAATCCATTTTGTCCCAATAGCATACTTTTCTTCAGGCAAAGGTACTAACTTCCAGACTTTCTGATTGTAGAACTGTTGCATTTCCTCTTGCATAGCTTCAACCCAATCAGAATCTTCAAGGGCTTGTGCTACACTGCTTGGTTCAATTTGAGACAGAAAACAAGCATAGAGACAATGTAGATAGTCTGTGTGATTATTCCTTAGCTGATCTTGAATATAACTAACAAATGCAGATTCTCCAAAACCAGGTTGTTTCAACTTGCTTCTTGTCTGAACAGTTGAATTGGGATCTCCAAGAATCAAAGACCGAGGATGAACAGTGTTTATCCTCTTGGTAGCAGTGGGATTGACATCAAAGGTTGAGGCTTGATTAGTAATAGAGGGATTGATTTCATCATCATACGAGGAGTAAGTGAAGATGCCTGTTCTTGATTGATGATGAGGATCTTCCAGCTTAGATCCTGAAGAGAGTGAATTCCCAAGGTCAGATGGACTTGGGTATCTTGTGGGAGGTTCAATGAAACCCAATGTGTCAGTCGAAGGAGTGGACAAAGGACCAGCAGGAATGGTGACACCAGCAGGAACAGAAGAACTATCAGCAGAATTGGTAGTAGCAGCAGGAACCGAAACACCACCAGCAGAATCCAGATTCCTGCGGGCTTCATCATAAGCTTTTCTTAAGATCTCCTCTGTTTCTTGTGTGAATTCGAAACCAAACTTTTCAACAGCTTCCTTGGCATTATGTTCTTGTCTTTGAAGCCTAACAAGATCTTCTGCAAAACTTGAATCTCCTTCAGCCATTTCAGAAGAATCTTTGAGCTCAGAACCTGAAAAGTGGTTAGAGGGAAAAGAGGGAACAAAAATGGGTTGTTCATCACACTCTGAATCTGAATCATCATCTGAGGTACCTGCATTGTTAGTTTCATAATCATGTGTACCTACAGATTGATTAGCTTTGAATCTGGAATAACCTAAAGTATCAGTCAAATAATCAAGGTTAAAATACCACTCATGACCTGCACCCTGTAAATTAGGTTTATCCTCAAGATATATTAAATTGAGTGTCTTTTCTATCCTTTTAGCAGATAAATTATACACCCTATAGGCCTTACTATGAGCAGAATAACCAACAATAAACCCCTCATCTGCCTTCCCTTCAAATTTACCTAGGTGATCACTTGTGTTCAATATAGTTACATGACATCCAAAAGGTTTAAGATAACTAATGTTAGGAACCTTCCCAGACAAAAGCTCATAAGGTGTTTTGTTATGAGGACTAGTGATCGAAACCCTATTCAGAACATAACAAGCAGTGCAAACTGCTTCAGTCCAAAACATGGTTGGCAACTTAGAGTCAGCCAGCATTGATCTAGCTGCTTCTATAAGGGTTCTATTTTTCCTTTCAGCAACCCCATTTTGTTGTGGGGTTCTGGCATTACTATAGTCCCTTTTAATCCCCTTATGCCCACAGAGTTCAATTAGGTTAGAATTTTTAAACTCTGTCCCATTGTCACACCTTATACTCTTAACCTTTTTATTTAGCTGGTTTTCAATTAAGGCAATAAAGTCCCTAATCACAGGATAGGTTTCATCTTTAGTACCTAAGAAGAAAGTCCAAGAAAACCTGCTAAAGTCATCTGTAATCACCAGGCAGTAGTACTTATGGTCTATACTTCTGATGGAAGTAGGACCAAAAAGATCCATATGAAGTAACTGAAGAGGCTCAGTGATGGTGCTCACAGCTGTGATGGCCTTGTATGAAGCTTTGTGTTGCTTTCCTTTGTTGCAGGCAACACAATTGTGTTCATTAGTGAAGGTCTTGAGAGGGAGCCCTTGTACCAATCCATTCTTTGCCAGCTTGTTGATGGTCTTAAAGTTCACATGTGCCATCCTCCTATGCCATTTGTTGGATTCATCCACAGATGCTTTTGCCACCAAGCAAGCCAAATCACCCTCAGGCTGGACATCATTCAGATTGAAACTGTAAAGGTTGTGTATTCTTGGGACTTTGAGTACAACCTGACTATCATCAGGCAACTTGAAGTCTTTGGACAACACACGACAATCAGTCTCAGTGAAGAGAACACTGTTCTTCTTATCACATATTTGTGAGACAGAGAACAAGTTGAAGTTCTGGAGTTCCTTCACATAGAAAACATTCTCAAAATCCAGCTTGGATGTCTTAATGGTTCCCTTCCCTGTTATCTTGCCATCTCCTCCTCCAAATGTCACAGTCCCTCCATTAATGGGTATAAAGTCATGCAGTCTCTCTAGGTTACCAGCCATACTTCTGGAACATCCACTGTCAACAATACCTACATCTTTACTTCTATGAGGATTATCCTACAACAAAAGAATACATACGAAAACATTAGTTACATGGGAGACCCAAGCCATCACTGACTTGGGCCTGCCTAGTGGATCAATAATAATTAAACCATGGAGATTGATGAGATCCACCATTGTTCTTGGATCCCATTCTCATATAGTGGTCATTGTTTCTCCAAGAACAACCTGCTGAGGACTTAACAGCAGTTTCCCATCTTGCCCCCCCCCCATGTGCATTGTGTCAAAATAAACAGGCCTAAGATCATTCTTAAAATAAGTGCTTGTAGGTCTGTAGAAAGGTCTAGCATCATTCCTCCTCCAAACAGCAGAATTGGTATTACCAGCTGGAACTGGCTTACCAGCAGGAACAAACTTACCTGCAGGAACTGGCTTACCAGCAGCAACAGGCTTACCAGCAGAAACTGGCTTACCTGCAGGAACTGGTCTACCAGCAGGAAAAGAAGCTCTACAAGAGTTCATTCTTGCTGCTTGTGGAACATATGGGGGTATATCATTAACATTGTTCCACATAGGCCTTGTTTGACCAGCATACATACCCATCTTTTTCTCATAAAAATCACAGTCTTTGATAAGATGAGCATAACTACCACACACAAAACAAGATTTCTTCCTAAAAGACTTATTCTTAGCATAACTTTTCTTATTGCAACCAGAATTATCACAACCACAAGATGAAACAAAATTATTCTTAACAGAATTAAAACCAGAAACATCATTGTTTGAAACAGAACCAAAACTGGAAACATCATTGTTTTTAACATAATCAAAAGAAATATCTTCGAATGCAGCTGTTTTTGAATGAGATTCATCATCAGCTACTTCTGAGGAGAAATCTTCTGACTTGGTGGTGGTAGACTTGTCACTTGAATCACATGTGGCATAGTCATTGGTCTTGATTTCTGAAGATTTGTCACTGTTAGAACAAGAGACAAAATCATTAGAGTCACAATCAAGATCAAGCAAATCATTTGCTTGCTTTCCATAAGTCATCTGTGATTCATCAAAGTCAGTATGAGGAGAGGTAGGTTTAAATGTTCCAGTTATTGGTGGAGGAACAACATTCATACCTCCTTCTTTTACAAACTTTACAGGATTTTGATAGTTTACAGGTTCAGGGTCAAATATACTAGGCTCATAAGGGTCATATACTTCATCTGGCCCTATGTGGTCTCCATACCCTAAACCTCTTTTACACCTGATAGACTGAGTACTATTGTTTAATTTTGCTAGGTGTTTAGATTGCTGTTGCCAGGAATTACACCTGGCCACTTCTTTATCTAATTTGGTTTGTAAGTCCTGTTTTTCTAAAGACACCCTAGCATTTTCAGACTCAGAATATTTAAGCAAGTTAGTGGAGTTCTCTAAGTCCCTCTCCAAAACCCTTATCTTTTCCTCATATGCTAACTGTTGGGTTTGATACCAAGCCTTTTGTTTCTCTAAGGTTTTCAGTGAGTTTTTATAGGCTTGGACTTGTATATAATAATCTTTATACTGACTATCTATATCATCAAATTCCTTTTTCAGTTCAGCATATTTAATTTCACAACCAAAGGGACAATTTTGTACCTGAGATGGGTAGCCCATCAAACCAAATTCCCCAGCCACTTGTGCCTCAGCACCATATCCAGCAATCATCCCATAGACCTTTGCAGCTCCGCTTACTGCATCAGCTACCTCATGTTGTTCCCAATCCAGCATAGAATCCACAGACAGCAAGGCTTTAGGTTCTTCTGACTCCAATTCTTGAATCTTGAAAGCCGAATACCTTGTTTTGTCATCCACCTTCTTATCTGTACATTCTCTAGCAAAGTGACCTGGTTGTGAGCATCTGTAGCATCTCACCTTCCTCTTGTCAAACCTTGCTCCTTCTTGTCCATCAAATTTGATCCTCCTCCCTGCCTTCTTCTCAAATCTGTTAACCTTCAATGATAGCATAGCTATCAGCCACTTGATGTCCATCTCTTCCAGATCCAGTTGATCAATCTGGTCAAAGTCTTCATAGGAAATTTGCTGTTTTGGAGCACTTTCAGCAACAAACGAATAAAGAACTTCCTCAAGCACATTGCCAGACCTTGACTGTGATCTAGGTGTTGCAGGGGAATAGGAAACTGAAGAAGAAGAGGGGGTTGGGCTATCACCATATGAGACCTTGTTAGTACTGGTAGCACTAACAAATGCAGTATGAGTTGGAGTGTGAGATGAGTAGGTTGAAACCCCTTTGATGTCAGTTTCAAGGGTCTTGAGCTTGTTGTAAAGATCATCAAAACTCATGAAATCGAGCCCACCTCTGGCCTTAAGGGTGATGGAAACCTGAGACCAGGATGGAGGCAAAGCCCTCATAAACTTGGTGTTGCAGTCTTCATTTTCTGGCCTGGCCTGCAACAGGTTGAGTTGGCTCAAGATCTTGTGAAACCTGTCATAACCTTTGTGAATCCCTTCAACTTCAGAGATCTTGAACTCCTGGAACTCCTGCTTGAGCATTGATGAACTCAAATAAGTAGACTTTATTATCATCATTTATCCTATTAATTTGACTTGTTTTATTATATTATATATGAGAATCGATACATTAATGTTTACTTTAGTAATTCTCAGGTAAAAACAAGCATTATGTGAAACTTGGCGATTTTGGACTAATTATGGAGCAAAACAAGCAAGATGTCAAAAGTCTACTAGATCAAGCTCGTTCTACTCTATATACGCCGCAACATACTTCTAACATACGGCGTATCACTATCAAGATTTCACAAGTTACAATCCAAGACGGCTAAAGTACATGCGCCGCATACAAAGATCAAGATACGCCGCATCTGAAGACGGTGTACGAATATTCCTGAATATATTAATCTTGGACCCCACGCGAAGTTAAGTCAATGCGCCGCATCTATCAACTATATGCGCCGCATCGACCCCTCATGCAGAAACTATAAATACCCCAAGGTTAGACGAATTTGGGAGTCTTGAAAAGAGCGAAGTCTTGGACACATACGAAGACCATATAACCCTAGAGCCGAATTCAGACGACCAAGCAGCACAAGACACACCTTAAACGAAGATACAAGATCTGTAAGAAGGTCCTGCATGTATTCAATTCATTAAGTAGTTTTGCTTTATTGTATTAGTACACTTTAAGTCATCAGGATTGATGGGCTTGTGTCATGTGACTACGGAAAATCATGCACTCCCCTTAATATTGCTTTCCCATTAATTAAAGTTTATATGTTGATGTCTTTGGTGACTTTTATTAGTGCATTGATAACCTCTGTGTCTAGCTGAGCATTGCTTGGGTCGTCATGCCCCTTCCTCGCCTATTTGTTTTAGCGTCTCTTAAATAAATAGGATAGACATAAGTAATCATTAAGGGTTTACTCGCCGATAAGATTAGAGCCAATGAGAAAGGTTTAATTATATACACTTCATATAAAACTAGCAATAAAACAAGTGACAAGCTACTTAATTATCAGGACAGGTCTTCTTATTGTCTCGAGTATCTATCTGTGTACGTGTGTGCTAATCGCTAATTCGTGCTCATTAGTTTAGTTTACTATTTAATCATAACCAAACCGTGCCAGTCTTTCAGGCTGAACCCCCTTGCGTTAGATTAGGTTGTATAGCTAACTTAGGATATTGAAATACTGATTAGAATAACTAGATAATACGTTCCACTCTTAGTGATCGACACTCTACTTACCATTATATTCATACTGACCGGGTACACTGCTCGTTAAGTGTGTGTGTTATTGATAAGTCGGCTAAATATAAATTTAAAACTTGAGTAGGCATTAATACTGCTAAACCGCAACGACACATCACGCTCCATCAAGTTTTTGGCGCCGTTGCCGGGGAGTGAATTGTTATTATCTTTTAATTTGATTAGTATTTTAATTAGGTTTTTCTTTTTAGTTTTTTTTTTAGATTCTAACCACTAACCCTGTTGTGTATTAGATAAATTGCATTCATTGTATAATTTGCATATTTTCTGTTTTTGTTTGTTTTTTGTAATTTTTGTTTCTTTTTGTTTGTTCTTATTTTTGTTTTTCTATTTTTTCTGCATTCTACTATCGTTGTATTGTGCTGATACAAACGATACGGCGCATCTGTTTTCACAGATACGGCGTATTGCGTTTAATTTTTTATAAAATACAACGCGTTTAATAAATTCGAGTACGACGCATCTTTCCCCAAGATACGGCGTATTCTGTTTTTAATAAGAAATTTTTCTAAACCCTAACGCCATACGAAGCATCTGTTTTAACAGATACGGCGTATTTTTCTATTTAAATTAAAAACAGTTTTTCGAATTATTAAACAGAAGCGACGCATCGATCTTTATCGATACGGCGCAACTACTAAATCAAAAATCTTGTATTTTGAAACGTAACGAAAATACGGCGCATTAGCTTTTGTTAATACGACGCATTTAATTTTAATAAATATAATCGATTTTTGATAATTTAAACTTGATACGGCGCATTCTAATTCATAAGTGGCGTATCTGTTTTCTGAATAAAAGTCTGATTTATTTTTAACGATTATAAGATACGTCGCATCCTATTTATAGGATACGGCGCATCGTCTTCAGATATCAGTAACTTTTATTTATCCCGAAAGGAGAAAATTCTAATCATCTTTCCTGTCTCTTAGAAATTTTTTACTTCGAAGCCTATTTGTTTTGTGTTTCAGGAATCATGATTGATATTTTCCCAAGCTGGTTCGGAGGACCATGGATTAAACTTACAACCGATGAGATTGTATCTAAGTTCGCCCACGAATGTGATAAGGAGCATCATGAGGTCGAAACTTTCATCAATGGACTGTTGCTGAAAGAACAAAACTATATGATTAGAGAATTGACGATTGAGGTGCACCAATTGTCGAAGGTGATTAAAGGAGTTTTGTTCCAAAGGCACGACCAGAATGGAATAACTACTAGAGGCGGATTAGTGTCAAGGATGTTCCAATTAGCAGAAAGAATGTTTGGTTACTTGAATATGGAACTAAAAGAGAGATTGAGATGGAAGATCTCGCTAGAACAAAATAAGGAGCTGAACGTGAGTCTAACTTGAAGACTCTGGAATAAAGACAAGTGCTGACCGGGAGACAACCCGGAAGAAAATTTTTTTCTGTTCTGTGTCGAGTCTGTCAGACCTGCAGGAGATGCGGCACATCTCCATCATAAGATGCGACGCATCACTTGCGCTGGTCATATCTTATTTCATTTTCTGCATTTTAATTTTTGACTTTAAAACTTTCTGTCAGTTTATTTAATGCGGCGCATCCCTGGTTAAGGATGCGACGCATCTTTTATTCTGATTCGTATTTATTCCAGGCTCGATACGGCGTATCTTCTTCCATAAGATACAGCGTATCGACTGACCTGATGATTTACAGTTTAATTTTTTAGGTTTTATTTTTACTAACTAATAATGTATTATGCAATTTTGAACCTTCCTAACTCAGGTGTGTTAAAGTCTAGATGGTATTATAGATTCCTGCATTTTTGTGTGTGGATACATCATCTATGAAGCTTAAACGTTCTCATCCACAAGAAAGTTGATTTTTGCTCTTATACGAATAATGGAGGATCATACCGAGCAAATCTCAGGGGAGTTTTTCTGTTCTAATTCTTTTATTTTCCAGTTTTTAACCTTTGACACAAACAACGAGGACGTTGTTTAACTTAAGTGGGGGGATGTAGAATTAGAACACCTTGTCCTAAACTTTTTCAAAATATGCTTAAATGCGCTTAATATATCAAAATTTAAAATTTTTTAGCATGTTTTTGTTTAAAGTCTAAATTACATAACCGCACACATGACTATATTCTTTCAAAAATATTAAAACTTTAGTGTGCTGGTGACTTGTAAACTTTAGAACTTGGCTTGTAAACTATTCGAGACCACCATAATAAGTATTATCTATATAATTGGAGTGACTTGTCTAAATTGGTAAATTTCTAGGATTACACCAAAATAGCCTTTATATGTTATGTGATATTAACTAACTACATTGGTTAGTTAACCCCCGTATAAACCCTTTGTTACTCTCACTTTTAGAGTAAGATACCCCTAGAAAAACCCTCAGAGCCATTCCTTTCGTTTCTTACACCTTTGTTATAATGTTTCGATTCACCCTTCACCTTAGCCTACCCTGTAGATTAAAATCCGTGGTTAATTGCTTTAGGCAAAGTGTGTTTCTTTACATTACCTGTGTTCGCGTGCGTAATTCATTATCTTTGGTTAGGTCGGGAAATTGCACAATGCAATTGGTATGAAAGTAAATATTGTATAACTTTTAGTTTATTTTTCGTGTGTTTGCTACTTTCACTATTACAGTTATTTCTGAAAGTATGAAGAGTATGAAAAATTATCCGGAAAAATAGTGATAGAAAAGTTGTGAAATTTTACACATATATGTTGATGTCTAAAAAAAAAAAAAAAAAGAAAAAATCAAAAAAATAGAAAAGAAAAAGAAAAAGGAAAAGTTGGAAGTTTGTTTTAACCAACTTATGTAAAGTTTTGTATTAAGTGGGAGATATCACCACTATTTGTTGTATATTATATTTATGGATTGAATGGGAGTTGGCCGTTATGGGAACGCCAACTAAGGTTATTCTTTGATTGAGATCTTGTTGAGTATAATTCGTGTCTACCTAAAGCGTGTGTTTCAAGTGTTAAAGCGTGAGTTATTCAATGATATGAGTCTTATTCATGGGATGGTTGGGAAAGTGATTAACCACACTTAGGATTTTAATTTATCTGTTTTGTTTATTTTTCATTTTACACCAATTTATATCCCAAACCTTTGATTTATTGAGATTAGGGATTTGAGCAATCTTAAGTATCGTAGTCGTGGATTCGGCTATGTATTTATGATTTTGTCGCCCTTTTTGATATAATATTATTGGTGAAGATTACTTGGTCCTATCTTTAGCCTATTCGAGTTAAGGATTTGAGCAATTGCAAGTATCGTGGTCGTGGATTCGATCATGTATTTGTGATTTTGTCGCCTTTTCTGGAATATGAGATCGATAGAGATTAAAAAGGATGATCAACCCTTAACCAACAAACCCTTTTTACCGCTTTAGACTTGTTATTCCTTGGCTTTAGTGGGGGAGATGCGTATACTTGCCATGCCTATGATAGAATATTCGTCACGACTAAGCAACTAAACGATTTAGAATTGTTTTACATTAAAAATTATTTTGGTTTCTACTTCGTTAAGTGTTTGGTTGTGTGATTATGACAAAACGAATATGTGCTTAAATATAAAAATAAATCCTAATATCTTTTAGGATACATTTTCATACGATTAATTCTAAGGTTTACTTGGGGACAAGTAAAGTTCAAGTGGGGGGATATTTGATGAACTCAAATAAGTACATTTTATTATCATCATTTATCCTATTTATTTGACTTGTTTTATTATATTATATATGAGAATCGATACATTAATGTTTACTTTAGTAATTCTCAGGTAAAAACAAGCATTATGTGAAACTTGGCGATTTTGGACTAATTATGGAGCAAAACAAGCAAGATGTCAAAAGTCTACTTGATCAAGCTCGTTCTACTCCAGATATGCCGCAACATACTTCTAACATACGGCGTATCACTATCAAGATTTCACAAGTTACAATCCAAGACGGCTAAAGTACATGCGCCGCATACAAAGATCAAGATACGCCGCATCTGAAGACGGTGTACGAATATTCCTGAATATATTAATCTTGGACCCCACGCGAAGTTAAGTCAATGTGCCGCATCTATTAACTATATGCGCCGCATCGACCCCTCATGCAGAAACTATAAATACCCCAAGGTCAGACAAATTTGGGAGTCTTGAAAAGAGCGAAGTCTTGGACACATACGAAGACCATATAACTCTAGAGCCGAATTCAGACGACCAAGCAGCACAAGGCACACCTTAAACGAAGATACAAGAGCTGTAAGAAGGTCCTGCATGTATTCAAGTCATTAAGTAGTTTTGCTTTATTGTATTAGTACACTTTAATTCATCAGGATTGATGGGCTTGTGTCATGTGACTACGGAAAATCATGCACTCCCCTTAATATTGCTTTCCCATTAATTAAAGTTTATATGTTGATGTCTTTGGTGACTTTTATTAGTGCATTGATAACCTCTGTGTCTAGCTGAGCATTGCTTGGGTCGCCATGCCCCTTCCTCGCCTATTTGTTTTAGCGTCTCTTAAATAAATAGGATAGACATAAGTAATCATTAAGGGTTTACTCGCCGATAAGATTAGAGCCAACGAGAAAGGTTTAATTATATACACTTCATATAAAACTAGCAATAGAACAAGTGACAAGCTACTTAATTTTCAGGACAGGTTTTCTTATTGTCTCGAGTATCTATCTGTGTACGTGTGTGCTAATCGCTGATTCGTGCTCATTAGTTTAGTTTACTATTTAATCATAACCAAATCGTGCCAGTCTCTCAGGCTGAACCCCCTTGCGTTAGATTAGGTTGTATAGCTAACTTAGGATATTGAAATACTGATTAGAATAACTAGATAATACGTTTCACTCTTAGTGATCGACACTCTACTTGCCATTATATTCATACTGACCGGGTACACTGCTCATTAAGTGTGTGTGTTATTGATAAGTCGGCTAAATATAAATTTAAAACTTGAGTAGGCATTAATATTGCTAAACCGCAACGACACATCACGCTCCATCAAGCATGGACTTCCTCATCTTCTTGGACTCATCATTCCCTCCAAATCTAGCTTTTACAGCAAGCCAGATCTCCCTAGCATCATCCAGGTGATGAAAGTCACCCATATGATCTTCTGGGAGAGCCTGAAGCAAAAGAGTTCTTGCCTTGGTCTCCCTTTGTACAACAACCTGCTCCTCTGCTGATACAGGTGGAAGTATGATGATGTTCCCCTTCTGATCTCTCCCAGTTTTCTTCTTGCTGTTCCCATTCAGGATCACATTCCATATGTTATGATCACTGGGAAATAAGAGTTTCATTGTTGCTGCCGATAGTGTTAAGCTGGTTCCTGCCGATAGCTTTGGTTCCTGCTGAAAGCTCATTGCTGCCGACAGTGTTATCTTGTTCCTGCCGATAGTGTTGTTGCTGCGGATAGTATTATTTGTTATCCGTACATTTAGAATGTTTGTTAAGATTTATTTTTAGAAGAGATTGTTGTTTATCTCTTCACACGTTTACTTGTAGAACGGGTTAGGGTTAGGTCATCTTGTTAGTATAAAAGATAAACCCGTCTATGAGATTATGTACGCCTTTAACACCTTTAACGTTTTCAATATTCAATATCACAATTCTTAGTTCATAGTTTGATCCATAGAGGATCATTGTTCGTTTAGAGTTTTCTTCTTTATAATACTTGCTGTTTAGTTTCCGCATAAACGCTTGTATTGCATACAGAGGTTCTTGTTTATACCAAGCTCAATCAAGCTCGAAGTTATCGATCCTACAAGTGGTATCAGAGCCTGGTAAGGATCTCTGATAAAGAAGAAAAAGGTCGATCTCATATCTTTTAACCCTCTCTCTCAATGGCAGACGATAACCCAGAAACCAATGTCATTAACCAGGAAGATCAACAACCCAAAACTGAAACATCCCAAGTCCAAACGCAAATCGTCACCGCTATGTCCACCAACAATGCTAAATTCCCATATCTGAAGAAAGATGAGTATGAAGTCTGGGCTATGAGAATGGAATATTGGATCACAAACAGTGATTACAATCTGTGGAATGTCATTCTCAAGGGAAATAGCAAGAAGAATACAGGAAGG
The DNA here is from genome assembly GCA_021014915.2 of Artemisia tridentata subsp. tridentata. Classification (NCBI taxonomy): domain Eukaryota; kingdom Viridiplantae; phylum Streptophyta; class Magnoliopsida; order Asterales; family Asteraceae; genus Artemisia; species Artemisia tridentata. Next base: position 198,053,778 of record CP139507.1, read on the forward strand.
GACGAGGATGGCAATATTTATATAGAGCCACCTGTTACTGCAGAAGAGCACATGGCTGTGCAAAGGGAAACCAAAGCAAGAACCCTTCTGCTTCAAGCTATTCCAGAGGATCATATGAGCGATTTCCATCACTTGGATGATGCTAGAAAGATCTGGCATGCTGTAAAAGCCAGATTTGGAGGGAATGATGAATCCAGAAAAATGAGAAAGTCTATGCTTAAGCAAGAGTTTCAGGAATTCAAGATCTCTGAGGCTGAGGGGATTCATAAAGGGTATGACAGATTCCACAAGATCCTGAGTCAACTCAACCAGTTGAAAGCTAGGCCGGATGATGAAGATTGCAACACCAAATTTCTGAGGGCTTTACCACCATCTTGGTCGCAGGTTTCCATAACCCTCAAGGCCAAAGGAGGACTGGATTTTATGAGCTTTGATGATCTGTACAACAAGTTGAAAACCCTTGAACTTGATATCAAAGGGTATTCCACCTATACACCTCATACTCCAACCCATACTGCTTTTGTTAGTAACTCTGGTGCTAACAAAACATCATATGGAAACAGTCCAACTCCATCAACATCATCAATCTCTTACTCACCTGTCACACCAAAAGCTCAAACCAGTTCTGAGAATCTTGTAGTGGATCTGCTTCATTCATTTGTTGCTGATAGTACACCACAACAGAAGATTGTGTATGATGATTTCAATCAGGTTGATGAATTGGATATGGAAGAGATGGACTTAAGATGGCAGATGGCTATGATATCGTTGAAGTTGGATAGGTTTGAAAAGAAGGCAGGAAGAAGGGTCAATTTTAATGGACAGGAGCCTGCCAGGTTTGATAGAAGGAAGGTGAGGTGTTATAAATGTTCTCAAACAGGACATTTTGCTAGGGAATGTACAGACAAGAAGGTGGATGATAAAGCACGGTATTCTGCTTTCAGAATTCAAGAGTTGGAGTCAGAAGACCCCAAGGCTTTGGTATCTGTGGATTCAATGGTGGACTGGGAGCAACATGAGAAGTCTCTTGCAAGTGGAGCAGATAAGGTCTATGGGATGGTAGCTGGATATGGTGAAAAGAAACAAGTGGCTGGTCAGTTTGGAATGATGGGTCATCCATCTCAGGTACATAACTGCCCATTTGGTTGTGATTCTAAATATGATAAATTGAAACAGGAATTTGATGATAAAGAAAGTGAAAATAAGGATAACTTTATTCAACTTAAGGCTCATAAAAAGGCTGTTAAAACTTTAGAACAACAAAAGGTCTGGTATCAACAACAACAGTCTGCTTATGAAGTGAAAATAAAGGTATTGGAAAGAGATTTAAAAAATGCTATTAATGAGGTTAAACATACTGAACGGGAAAAAGCTAAGGTAGTATTAGATAATCAGGATATAAAGTCTAAACTAGATGATACCTTGGCTAGATTTGATAAGTGGAAAGAGTCATCCACAAACCTTCACAGGCTTATTGATAGTTCTATGTCATCAAAAACTAAAAGAGGTTTAGGGTTCGGTGACCTGGTAGGGCCAAATCAATATTATGACCCTAATGAATATAGTGTTTTTAACCCAGAACCTGTAGATTATAGAAAGCCTGTAAAGTTTGTGAATGAGGGAGGGATGAATGATGTTCCTCCACCCATAACTGGAACATTTAAGCTGGCTAATCCTTTTGATGACTTTGATGATTCACAAATGATGTATGGCAAACAGGCAAAAGACTTGCCTAATCTTGATTGTGACTCTAATGAATTTGTCTCTTGTTCTTACAGTGACAAATCTTCAGAAATCAAGACAGATGACTATGCCACATGTGGATCAAGTGACAAGTCAGCATCAATAAAGTCAGAAGATCTCTCCTCAGAAGTAGCTAATGTTGAATCTCACTCGAAGATAGCTGCATCTAAAGATATTTCTTTTGATAGTGTTAAAAACAATAATGTTTCTGGTTGTGGTTCTTTTCAAAATAATTCTAGTTGTGGTTCTGTTTCAAACAATTATGATTGTGGTTTTCATTGTGTTAAGGATAATTTTGTTTCATGTGTTGGTTTGAATAATTCTGTGTGCAATGAGAAAGTTATTGTTAAGAAAAAGACCCCTAGAAAGAAATCTTGCTTTGTGTGTCGTAGTTATGATCATCTCATTAAAGATTGTGACTATTATGAGAAACAGATGGGTTTGAATGCATGTCAAAATAGGTTTGTATGGAAAAATGTGAATGATATTCCCCCTTATATTCCTCAAGCAGCAAGGAGAACTTCAGTTGCTACTGGCAAGCCAGTTCCTGCTGGTAAGCCTGTTGCTGCTGATAGGTTCATTCCTGCCGATAAGCCTGTTGCTGCTGATAAGTACATTCCTGCCGATAAGCCTGTTGCTGCTGTGTATTCAGTTCCTGCCAGTAGGATCAATCCTGCTGGTTGGAGAAGCAATTTGGCTAGACCTATCAGAAGACCTACTACTTCTTACTTCCAAAATAATTTGAGACCTGTTTGTTTTGACACCATGAATAAGGGAGGGGCAAGATGGAAAACTGCTGTTAAGTCCTCAGCAGGTTGTTCTTGGAAAAACAATAACCAACATATGAAAATGGGGTCCAAGATCAATGGTGGATCTCATCAATCTCCAGGGTTTAATTCTTATTGATCCACTAGGCAGGCTCAAGTCAGCAATGGCTTGAGTCTCTCTTGTATCTAATGTTGTATATGTATTCTTTCTCTCAGGATTTTCCTTTTAGAAGCAAAGATGTTGGAATTGTTGATAGTGGATGTTCCAGGAGTATGACAGGGAATTTGGATAGATTGCATGACTTTGTACCTTTGAATGGAGGTACTGTGACATTTGGAGGAGGAGATGGAATAATTTCTGGGAAGGGAACTATCAAGACTGCTAAGCTGGACTTTGAAGATGTACTTTATGTGAAGGAACTTCAAGACTTCAATTTGTTCTCTGTCTCCCAGATCTGTGACAAGAAGAACAGTGTTCTCTTCACTGAGAATGATTGCTTTGTGTTGTCCAAAGACTTCAAGCTGCCCGATGAAAGTCAGTTTGAACTTAAAGTTCCTAGGACTTACAATCTTTATAGCTTCAATCTTAGTGATGTTCAGCCTGAGGGATCTCTTGCTTGTTTGGTTGCAAAAGCTTCTGTGGATGAGTCTAAAAAATGGCACAGAAGAATGGCCCATGTGAATTTCAAGACCATTAACAAATTGGCTAAGAATGGGTTGGTGAAAGGGCTTCCTATGAAGATCTTCTCAAATGAGCATGATTGTGTTGCCTGCAACAAAGGAAAGCAGCACAAAGCATCATACAAGGCCATAACTGCTGTGAGCAACATCTCTGAGCCTTTGCAGCTTCTTCATATGGATCTCTTTGGTCCTACTTCTATCAGAAGCATTGACCATAAGAACTACTGCCTGGTGATTACAGATGATTTTAGCAGGTTTTCATGGACTTTCTTTTTGGGTACTAAAGATGAAACTTATCCAGTTCTTAGGGATTTTATTGCCTTAATAGAAAATCAGCTAAGTAAAAAGGTTAAGTCTATAAGGTGTGATAATGGCACAGAATTTAAGAACTCTAATCTTATTGACCTCTGTGGGACTAAGGGGATAAAAAGGGACTATAGTAATGCTCGAACTCCACAACAAAATGGGGTTGCAGAAAGGAAAAATAGGACCCTGATAGAAGCAGCTAGGACTATGCTAGCTGAATCTAAGATGCCTACTATGTTTTGGACAGAAGCAGTTTGCACTGCTTGTTATGTGTTGAATAGGGTATCTATTACTAGTCCTCATAATAAAACACCTTATGAACTTTTGTCTGGGAAGGTTCCAAACATTAGTTACCTTAAGCCTTTTGGATGTCATGTCACTATTTTGAACACTAGTGATTACCTAGGCAAGTTTGATGGGAAGGCTGATGAAGGGTTTATTGTTGGATATTCTGCTCATGGTAAAGCCTATAGGGTTTATAATCTGTCCTCTAAGAAAATAGAAGAGACTCTCAACTTAAGATATCTTGAAGATAAACCTAATTTGCAGGGTGCTGGTCCAGAGTGGTACTTTGATCTGGATTATCTATCTGACACCTTAGGTTATAATAGATTCAAATCAAATCTATCTGCTGGTACAAATGTTTCTCAAACTAACAATGCAGGTACCTCAGATGATGATTCTGATGTAGAGAGTGATGAACGAACTATAGTTGTTCCTTCTTTTCCCTCTAACAACATTTCAGGTTCAAAGCTCAAGGTTTCTTTTGATATGGCTGAAGGTGATTCTAGTTATGCAGAAGATCTTGATAGGCTTCAAAGACAAGAGTTTAATGCCAAAAGAGCTGCTGAGATGTTTGATTCTGGATTTTCTAAAGAGACAGAGGAGATTCTGAGAAAGGCTGAAGCTGAAGTTAGAAGACAATTGAATTCAACTGATGGTATTCATGTTCCTGCTGATCCCATTGCTGCTGAAAGTAGATCTGTTCCTGCCGAACCTTCTAGGGTTTCTGCTGATGTTCCTGTGTCTTCTCCATCTGTGGACACTCTGGGTGTTGTTAACTCCCCTGAAAGATTTCCAATCCCTTCTGATCTTGGAAACTCAGTCTCTTCAAAAGATAAGCTGAATGATCCTCATCATCAGTCCAGAACTGGAATTTTCACTTCTTCTTCATATGATGATGACTTCAACCCCTCCATCACTAATCAGGCATCCTCCATTGAAGTTAATCCCATTGCTACCAAGAGGATCAATACAGTTCATCCTCAGTCTTTGATTCTTGGAGATATAAATTCCCCTGTGCAGACAAGAAGCAAGCTACATCAACCCAAGTTTGGAGAATCTGCTTTTCTCAGTTATATACAGGATCAGTTGAGGAACAATCATACTGATTACTTACATTGTCTGTATGCTTGTTTCTTATCTCAAGTTGAACCAACTAGCATAGCTCAGGCTCTTGCTAATGATGATTGGGTTGAGGCTATGCAAGAGGAGATGCAGCAGTTCCAGAATCAAAAAGTATAGATGTTGGTGCCTTTACCTGCAGGAAAGCATGCTATTGGAACTAAATGGATTCTAAAGAATAAAAGGGATGCTAGGGGTATTGTGGTTCGAAATAAGGCTAGATTGGTAGCTCAAGGTCATAGACAAGAAGAGGGGATTGATTATGATGAGGTGTTTGCACCAGTGGCAAGAGTTGAAGCTATCCGATTTTTTTTAGCTTTTGCTTCCTTTATGGGGTTTGTAGTATATCAGATGGATGTAAAGAGTGCATTTTTATATGGCAGGATTGAGGAAGAGGTTTATGTTACTCAACCACAGGAATTTGTGGATCCTCAGAATCCTAATTTGGTTTACAAAGTGGTTAAAGCACTTTATGGTCTTCATCAAGCACCAAGGGCTTGGTATGCACGGTTATCAGCCTTTTTGCTAAAACATGGTTACAGAAGAGGGACTATTGATAAAACTCTTTTTATCAGAAAGAATTTCAAAGATATCATCCTGGTACAAGTTTATGTTGATGATATCATCTTTGGTTCCACTAATGAAGCCTGGTGCAGGGAGTTTGAAGAATTGATGAAGAGTGAATTTGAGATGAGTGCTATGGGTGAAATGACTTTCTTCTTAGGTCTTCAGGTTAAGCAGAAACCGGATGGTATCTTTATTTGCCAGGAGAAGTATGTTTATGACATGCTTAAGAAATTTGATATGGAAAATGTGAAGGTTGCTACAACTCCTTTTGAACGTCCAAAGCCAAAGTCCAATAATGAACCTGATGCTGCTGTTAATGTTCATCTTTATAGGTCCATGATTGGATCACTCATGTATTTGACAGCTTCAAGACCTGATATCATGTTTGCTGTTGGTGCATGTGCTAGACATCAGGTTACACCATTGACTTCTAACCTAAATGCAGTTAAGAGAATCTTCAAATATTCAAGAGGACAGCCAAAGATGGGACTTTGGTATCCTAAAGATTCTCCTTTTGTGTTGGAAGCATATAGTGACAGTGATTATGCTGGGGCTAACTTTGATAGGAAGTCTACAACAGGAGGTTGTCAGTTTCTGGGTAGGAGGTTGGTTTCTTGGCAGTGCAAGAAGCAAACTATAGTAGCTACATCTTCTACTGAGGCAGAGTATGTTGCTGCTGCTAGTTGCTGTGGACAGGTACTTTGGATGCAAAATCAGTTGTTGGATTATGGGTTCAACTACATGAACACTAAGATTTTTATTGATAATCAAAGTACTATGTGTATTGTTAAGAATCCTGTTTATCATCAGAGGACAAAGCATATTGAGATTCGACATCATTTCATAAGAGATGCTTATGAGAAGCATCTTATTCAGGTGGTTAAGATTCACACAGATGATAATGTTGCTGATCTGCTGACCAAGGCTTTTGATGGACCAAGGTTTAAACATTTGGTGGTTCATATTGGGATGGTGAATCCCTAGTTGCAGCTTAAGGGGAGGATAAAGCTCAAGGGGAGGATTGTTCTTGTTGTTGTTGTATATTTTCTATCTTTCTTTCTTTCTTTTGTTTCTTTTCTTATTTTCTTTTATTTTGGTGTGTTTCTTAGTTCAAAAAAAAAAAAAAAAAAAAAAAAAAAAAAAAAAAAAAAATTCTTTGTATATTTTGTGTGCTAATAAGTGGTTTTGAGCAACACCTTGCAGGTACAGTGTTGGTGTTTACACCTGCACAATAAATGGTGCTCAACTCACCATGTCTTGCAGACAAGAAAGAGTTGACTCACCATGAGGGTACGGCTCTGGTGTGATTATCAAATCCGTTGATACCTGTAATAGCTTGCTCAAAGCTATAGGGTACTTCAACTCACCCATGATTTGTTTCTGAGAGTTGAAAATGGTTCTCAATTCACCATGGATGTAACCCTTTATGGGATCCAAAGGATTGGCTAGTCCACAAAAGTATGGTTTGTGGTAAAGACAATTGGTATCCATATTTGGTATTCAATTCACCAAGGTTCAGTTGAAACCAAAGAATTGACTAGTCCTGAGCAAACGGCTACAGGTAAAGACAAGTCAAATCCGTTTATAGTTGCTGATTTGCTAATAAATCAGATGGTTATCAATGTACCATGGTCTAACACACCTAAACATTGGCTACTCCAGTAGTGATGGCTATTGGTAAAGAGACTTCAAATCCATTAATTTTCAATGATTCACCTCTCACAGGAGTTAACACACCTGGATGTGATGAGAATAGTATGTAACTTCAAGTGATTTGATGTACATATTGTCATAGTAGCAGCCAAGTTCAAGTGAAAGTAATGGTGACCAGTATACATGTTTTGAAGAAGATTTCTTGTTCCTGCTGAACTATTGAAGTTGCTGCTGGATGCTATAGAAGCTGGAATCTTGCAAGTTATGGATGTTGCTGCTGGTTACTTAAAATTGTTGCTGCTAAGTCGCAGTCCTCAAGCCTGAGAGTTGCAAGCTCTATCACATTGGAATCTTGCAGGTTAACCTAGTCAACCTCAAGATTAGGGGAGGATTGTTAGGATCTCTGGGAAATAAGAGTTTCATTGTTGCTGCCGATAGTGTTAAGCTGGTTCCTGCCGATAGCTTTGGTTCCTGCTGAAAGCTCATTGCTGCCGACAGTGTTATCTTGTTCCTGCCGATAGTGTTGTTGCTGCGGATAGTATTATTTGTTATCCGTACATTTAGAATGTTTGTTAAGATTTATTTTTAGAAGAGATTGTTGTTTATCTCTTCACACGTTTACTTGTAGAACGGGTTAGGGTTAGGTCATCTTGTTAGTATAAAAGATAAACCCGTCTATGAGATTATGTACGCCTTTAACACCTTTAACGTTTTCAATATTCAATATCACAATTCTTAGTTCATAGTTTGATCCATAGAGGATCATTGTTCGTTTAGAGTTTTCTTCTTTATAATACTTGCTGTTTAGTTTCCGCATAAACGCTTGTATTGCATACAGAGGTTCTTGTTTATACCAAGCTCAATCAAGCTCGAAGTTATCGATCCTACACATTCCATAGGTTATGATCATTGTTTGAGATCCAGTACTCCATCTTCATAGCGCAAATCTCGAACTCATCTTTCTTGAGGTATGGGAATTTAGCATTACTGTTAGACACAGTGGTTGTGACTATTTGTTGTTGGACTTGTGAAGTTTCAGGTTTTTCATTATTGATGACAGACTCATCAGTATTGACATAAGCCATTGTGAAAGGGTTTAAGAGATTGTTTAGAAAACTTTTTCTTCTTTGACTGAGATCCTAACCAGGCTCGGATACCACTTGTAGGATCGTGCCTCCTTGATATATCTTTGAGCCTTTGTGGATTGGTAGAATGCCTATGTAATCACAAGCACACTACAAGAGAATCTATGAATATAAACTAATAAAGAAGAAGAAGTAACTAATAAACTTTGATCCTCTATGGATATTTTATTAACTAATAATGTTTCAATCAAAATTACAAAACTCATAGCCGCATGTTTCTTTTATACTACAAGAAACCCTAATGCAGCATTACTAAGAAAACGTGTAAAAGATATGCAAATCTATTCCTAATATATCTCATGCATATCCATTCTATCTAATAATACGGAACTAATAACCGCAACAATGACAACTAACAGCAGGAACAAAATGTACTACCAGCAGGAACCACTACCAGCAGGAACTACATACCTGCCAGCAGAAACCATTAACACTAACAGTAGGAATGAAATAAACTATTATTCTAATAATTCCTAACACTTGGTTCATCCTAACCTAACCTCACTCTCTCACTTCCATCTCATACATTTGAATTTCAAATTCAAATCCTCCCTCTCTAACATCCACACTTTCTTTCCAAGCAAAGGAATATTCCCTTGGCATATTCTTCTCTTCTATCTATGCCAAGTGAGGAATACCCAAACTACCTCTATCTAATTATCCCTTCTACCCTTCTCTCTTTGATAATTGGTTTCACTTAAACACTTCACAAAACATTTTTAAAAAATGGGTATTCGAGTTGGTAGACCTTAAGAATAAATAATGTAAAGGTCTAAATGGTCTAAATGTGTGAAGTACAATTGGGGGTTTAGCAAGGTTGGGTATTTAAAAGACCAAGATCCAATGAAGAAAATTTTACCAGTTATCCTGGCGCGCTGCTGGCGCTCCGACGCGTCAGCCTCGGTAAAATTTTACCAATGTGGGATCTTGGCCTATAAATACCCACCCTTGCCTCTTGTATTCCTCACCCCTTACCATTATTCTTTCTCTCTTATTTTTTTCTCTCAATCCTCTAATTCTATCTTGTGTTCTTAATCTTTCACATAAACATCATTTGAAAGAACACATCTCTTGCAAGGGAAGAATCACGAGAACCTAATCCACTCTTGTGATTGTGTCGAGGGTCCTCTTATCTATACCTTTTCTATTACAATCGAATCTCTAGGTTAGGTTAGGGCTTGATTAAATAATCAAACAATTATTCTTTCGATTTGGTTGTAAGGGAAGTCTTGTGTCGAAGTGACCAAGCCTAGATGATTGGGGATCTAGTTGGGGTTTGATACTTCCGGTGGGAAGTCTTAGTGGTCTTTGTGGTCTTAGTGGTCTTTGTGGTTAATTCGAATCACGAGTCCTTGAGGGTGGTTTCTAAGGGCGGAATACCGTTGGGGAGTAGGTCTTCTTAGTGAGCGCCGATCTTAGTGCATATCGATGGAGCGAAGTTGTAACAATTTATTGTCCACCGAAAGGATTATACTTAGTGAATAGTATAGTGTCGTGGATTCGTAACTGGACGTACGGATGTTATAAACCCCCCATCCCGAACCAGTATATATCGTGGTGTCATTTACTCGCTTTATATACTTTGGATTGTGATTGTGTTAGCGGTTGTTATTGTATAAACCACTTGGTGCTCTTAGAGGCTAAAAGTTTTTAAACACTCAAAAAGCCGAAGAGACCGTATACACCCCCTCTACGGTTCTACAATTGGTATCAGAGCAGGATGTTCAAGTTTTCAAGCGTTAAAACCTTCCCTTGAAGGCGTTTTAAAGTGAAAACTTCTTTTCCAAAAGATTTGAAATCCTTAAGCCAACTTTTGGAAACGTAGAGTATTAGATCCATGGCTCAAGAGAACCTAATGATCTTTGGGGAGAATACGATTGATTATGAAGACTGATGATATCAAATAAGTATATTTTATTGGCATCGCTTATGCTATGTTATTCGTTTGTTTTATGTTATTTTATATGAGAATCGATACTTAATCGCTTACTTTTATAATTCTCAGTTATAAACAAGCGTTTAGTGAAAGTTAGCTATTTTGGATGTAAATTGGAGCAAAATGGATCAAGTTGGAAAAGTCTACTGAACTGAAGGAAGATACGATGTATCATTCTAGACAGATACGCCGTACATAAAGACTTAGACGAATATCATGACCATTGCCTGACTTTGAAGCATGCGCCGTATGGAATTTATCTCATACGCCGTATATGAAACCTTGGTCAACGAGAAGATCCGACTTGTTTTACTCCAGATACGCTACATGACATTCCAGATATGCGGCGTATCAATCTCAAGACTTCACCAAGATAATCCAAGATACTGAAGAACATGCACCGCGTGAAGACTGAAGGTACGCCGTATCTTATGACAGTGTAAGAATATTCCTGAATATTATAATCTTAGACCCCACGCGAAGTTACTGATGCGTGGTTTTGCAACCTTACAACAGGTTTTACCTCTCGAGGGATCTCAAGAGGCTTACAACCCCACCAGGCAGTGTACCTGACCGATGTAGTATAGTGTAGTGGTAAGTACGGGGGATTGATCGTTCTCCACAGGGAATAGTGTTCGTTAGGTATGAAAGACTACTCTAATAGGTCTAAGGGTTGAGGAAGATTCTTTTTTATGTTTTTATATTTTTATGAAAGCAAGTAAAATCTCGGGTTTGAAAGAGTGGGCGGAATTAGTTGCTAGTCAACTAACCCAAATTACTACGAATGCAAATAAAATAAAATAACAGAAAATAAAAAGTTGGTGAAAACTTATGTGTAGAGAAATGTGTTTACTTAGATTTCCTTACTCCCTAACTATCTTTTACCGGTTGATTAGTGTGTATTAGTCGCGTGGATGACGGGTGTATTCCTTAATACCATTCGTGGGGTGGCGTACGTACTTCCCCAACTCTACAAGCTCCTACTTCACTCCTATGTCGAGCCGGCTAGGAAGCTCCTAACATGGGATCACTAGAATTCGCTTGTGCATTAAATACAACCATAAAAACCTTTAGTACGCATTTGGTTCATGTTTCTTAAGACGTTCAAGCAAGTTACCGAATAGGAAGTTAGCCAGTTTTCTTAAGCCTAACATAGATAAACAATCATCTAATACAACTAATAACACACTAATAACCAATAATCAATAGCTAGGTTTCATTAGATCTAAGCAAACACAAGATAAATCTAGCCTAACATATTAACCAAAAGACAAGAACAAGATAGAATCAAACAACACATAGACATATTGAATGATTAATTGATAACTTATCTTCAATGTAACATGGAAGATCTCAAGGCAAAAAGCCTTGAAAAAGATGCTAAAATCGTCTTAGGGTTTTCTCCCAAAAATTCCACACTAAGTTCCACACTAATGACAAAAAATTAGAAAACTATATATAGACTTTTGGATCTGACGGCGTCACGTTATGGAGTGTGACGCCGTCACCTCGCCGCTTCTAGGGTTCCCGGATGACCTTCTTGACGCCGTCCCTCTTTAGCTCTCCAAAATCCGTTCTGGCTTATCAAGGCTTGACGCCGTCAGACCTTGAATGTGACGCCGTCCCTATTTGAATTAAGCCGTGACGCCCTTGATCAGGTTAAAGCGTGACGCCGTCAGAATTCACATGCAATTTTCACTGGCTTATCATGAGTAAATTTCACATCCACCACTTTTGCCAAGCCATGACGCCGTCTGGAGTAAATCCTGACGCCGTCAAAGGTAACTTCCAGCACAATTTTGAGACTTTGTCGTTTTCTTCACTTTTATGCTCCAAAAACGTCCAAAATGCCTCCTTTTCCAGATTTCTCCTCAAAAGTACCTAAAATGACAAAAGGAACGATTTAGGGCAATATTTGATCAAATAAATACGATTTAGGGCTTAAATGACCCCTTAAAAGCGGTACACTTTTCGCTTCATCAGTTACCTAGATGCGCCGTATCAACTTAGTTGATACGCCATATCGACCCTGCTGATAGAAACTATATAAACTCCATTAGACAGCCACATTCAATATACAAGTGCAACACAAACCCTAAGGAAAAGAATACAGACGAATTGGCAGCACAAGACACAACCTAAAGGAAGAATTCAGAGCAGTAAGAAGGTCCTGCTAGTACTTTAATTCATAGAAAAACTCGTTTACTTGTATTAGCAATCTGTTAATGGTTGAGTTAGTGTCTTTTTCACTATTTGATCGGACTTAATATGTGGAAAACTAGAAGGGGGGTTGAATAGTTTTATGTCCTTTTAAATTTTTATTGTGAAAACTTTGTTTACTTTTTAAACTTAGATTCGAATTTATGTGATCTCAACTCTTTGAACAATATGTATATAAGTAAATATAAATAAGTAATGCAAGTAAGGTAATAAACTGAAATGAAAGTTAGAGATGGAAAGATATAACCGAGAGACAAGAGATTTATAGTGGTTCGGCTACAAGGACACCTTCCTTGCCCTACTCCACTCCTCGAGCACCTAACTCGAGAGTTTTCTTCACTATGTCAACAAGCTCCCTTATGGCGAAGAAAACCTTACACAATTTTAGCTTACACCGGCTTAACGATTCAAAGCAAGATGTCGAGTTCTAATCGTAGCTAGAACCAATCTCACAACTTAAACACGACTTAATCACACCTTCTTCTTCACGACTTCTTCACAACTTCTTCACGACTTCTTCACAACTTCTTCACGACTTCTTCACTATCACTTCACAACTAAGCACAACATATGTACACTTCTACTTCTTCACACCTTCACTACTTACACACCTTAACAACACAACTTCTCTACTTACACACTAACCTATCCCAAACAATTATTTACACAACTGTCTAACAACAATACACAACTTATATACAAATTTATGATGACACAAACAACTTAGGTATCTAAGTTGCAATACTTCTTCTCTAGTTGTTGATGGAGTATTCTTCTCTTGCACTTGAATGAAGGAAGCTTGGATCACTTGGAAACCAAAGCTTAAGATTATATGATCAAAGGGTTTTTGAAGATATGAAATGAGATCTATAACAGAAAGTTTTAGTGTGCAAAAGGTGAGTAAAAATCCAGGGGAAGGCTGGTATTTATAGGCAAAAAAACTGGACAGCTGGAACCTACTGGAGCGTGGCCGGCCCCCTTAAATAGGGGGGGCGGTCCCCTTAATTTTAAGGGGGCCGCCTAGTATAATTAAGGGGGCCGCCCTCCCTGCCCGTTGCCCAGTTTTGTCTTTTTGTGGGGAAGGTTTTTCTGGAACATTTTTACTGATTTTGGTTGAAAATTTGAATTCATAAATTTATAATGAATTAAACCTTTTTATTTATTACCAAAAATATTTTTTTTAAAAGATATAAAATGTTTTTGACATTTTATAAAAATCTAGTGTTTAAGAAAATGTTCCTTTGATCATATAATGCATTAAGCACTTGTTTATTCATACCTTAAGTGATTAAGTTGTAGAAGTGAATATTTACAACTAAATACTTGTTTATTTGATAAGTTTATGTTTAATGAGTTTATATTTTGTGATCATTAAAACATAGAGATATGAATAATATTTTTAGGCATTATTTATGTCAACAATCTCCCCCTTTTTGATGATTACAAAACTTAAACTTATTAAATCCAAAAATTTATTTTTGAACAAGTATTTAGTGAGTTTATATTCACTTCTCCCCCTTTTTGTAGAATCAAAAAGGTTATGCCGACAAGTTTTAGAAACTAAATTTGTCGGGACGAGAACTCCCCCTCGTTCGAGGGCACCAAGGAGACGAGCTATAGAAATCTTGGCTGCAAAAACAAGTTAGGAGACACAAGATACATATATATGCATAGCAAAAATATTTAGAATAACCAACTAATTTATTTATGCATTCAAGATGATCATATATAACATATGAATCATCATTACATTACATAGAATACTTGAAACATAATGATTACAACATAACTAGAAACACTAATGGTCCTCATATTGCCAAAGAGAGCGATTGGACTTGCTTGCGACACAAAAGGGTGAGGGATTTTATTTTGAGGCGGAAAGCATGTGGATGGGTTTTAGTTATGTGATGGTGAGGGAAATGGAGCGGATCCATTGATGTTATATCGTTGTAGTGGAGGAATGGGATGAGGACGAGTGAGTAGATATTCGATCCAAGAAATATCTTCACTTAAGTGGAGAATTTGTTTTTGAAGGAAGATGCAACAAGGGCAATAGTTGGTGTGGTTTGTAACTTGATCCAAGTTAAGAGAGTGGGGTAGGCAATTTGAGTAAGGTGAGGATGGAGGTTTTCCCTTGTTGCGTTGTGTGAGGTGCATAGCAAGGAGATCACTAAGATCATGGATTTGGTTAATCTCTTCATGAAGCTTTTGCCTTTCATGAATGGGGATTTGGTTATTTGGTTGAAATGGATGGTATTGGGGTGAAAAGTTTGATGTTTGACCAAGGTGATGAGGGTTTTCAAAGATTCCATTGAAGTTGGTTTGATGTTTAGGGGATTAGTTTGGAATGAATGTGGATGTTTGGCCAAAATGGTAGGGTTTGTGATATGGTTCAATGGAATGAGGTTGTGATATTGGGGAGTAGTTGGGGATGTATGATGATGGAGGTGTTGGTTGTCTAGTCGCACCATTTGTGATGGGCTTGTGGTGAGGGTGAGGTTTTCTTTTCCACCCGGGTTTTAAGGTAATCCTTGTTAGCTTTGAGGTTTTTAGTTTTTGGTTGATAGGAGAAGACATGATGGGATGATTGAATGTGGTGAGTTATGGGGTTATTTATAGTGGATGATTTGTGTTGTTTAGGAATGGATAGGCTTGTTGGGTGATTAGGACAGAATGTGTTTGTGAATTTGGGGAAGTATAGGATCAAATGGGCTAAAAAGCAGAAAAAGATTCTGTGAACCCGTCCAGCAGATGGCCGGTCCCCTTAATTATGAGCGGTCCCCTTAATAATTAAGGGGGCCGCCTTATGAATTATGGGGGCCGCCCATCTGGTACTTTTCTGGGTTCCAGAAATGGATTTTTCTGTAGAAATATGTGAGGATGGCTATGTTTTGAGCTTTTTGTTTTAGGAAAGTCCCACTCTTTGAGGAAATAGAGAAACATATTAAGCATGCATGGCATATAAGATAAACAAATAAGCAAGTAATAAGTTATATCTAGCAATTTAGAGAATTAAGGAAACTAATCATCTAAGGCAAGGGTAATGGAGCAAAGGCACTAGAGACTAATGGGGAATAGGTGATGGAACAATTGTGAGGATGTGATTAAGCTTGTTCTAGTGTGTGCCTATATGCAACAAATGTGGAGATGTGTTTGTTTCGACTCCAAAATGCAAAAATTTCCTAAGAAACAATCCAAGGTCTCCTTGATTTGATTTTGCTCAATATATGAATATCAAATATATATATATATATATATATATATATATATATATATATATATATATATATATATATTATACATATATATATATCTATATATATGTATGTATATATATATATATATTAGATTATATATTTTGACAATTCTTGTGAGATCTTTATGCATGAAAAAAAATATTTTTAGCATTATTCAAAAATGTAAGAAAAATGGTTTTCATGTGTTTTCCTAGATGTAAGAATGATTTGTAGAAAATAGATTGGGTTTTGTAAATATGTTTATGCAAAAAAAATATTTCCCAATCTTTTATTTTGTGCAAAACAGATTCCTAGACTCAGATGAGAGAAGAAAGAAAAAAAATAATTTTACAGACAGATGGCCGGTCCCCTTAATGACAAGCCGGTCCCCTTAATAATTAAGGGGACCGCCTTTATAACATTAAGGGGTCCGCCCATCTGGAAAAAAAATGTACCAAAAATGCAGAAAATTCAGTCAATTTGTTCTATCATCCCTAGGCCTAAAAGTAAGTGGTTAAAGAGTTCACGCTTAAGGGGCTTAGTGAATATGTCTGCTAAGTTATCTTCCGATGCAACCTTTTCTATAGATATGTTTCCTTTTTGAACGTTATCGCGGAGGAAGTGGTGGCGTATTTCTATATGTTTAGTCCTAGAGTGTTAAACGGGATTCTTACTTAAATCTATAGCACCTTTGTTATCACACATAATTGGGACATCATCTAACCTAATGCCATAATCTACGAGAGCTTGTTTCATCCATAGTGCTTGTTGACATGCCTTTCCAGCGCTTACATATTCGGCTTCTGTGGTAGAAATAGCAAGAGTGGTTTGCTTCTTCGAGAACCAAGATGTTAGACAACATCCCATGAACGTGCAAATTCCGCTAGTGCTTTTTCTATCTACGTAGTCTCCCGCATGATCCGAATCCGCATAGACGATGGTTTCTATGCCGGATCCCTTAGGATACCATAATCCTAAGTGTATAGTGCCTTTAATGTATCGGAAGATACGCTTAACCGCTTCTAGGTGAGAGGTTTTGGGATCCTCTTGAAAGCGAGCACAAAGGCAGACACTAAACATGATATCCGGTCTACTTGCCGTTAAGTATAGTAAACTACCTATCATTCCTCTATACTTAGTGTTTTCTACGGACTCACCCTCTTCATCTCTTGTGAGTTTTACTTCCGTAGACATCGGTGTTTTCATGGGCTTAGCGTCTTCTAATCCAAATTTCTTGAGCATTTCCTTAATGTACTTAGATTGATTAAAAAATATTCCATCTTCTAATTGTTTTATTTGTAATCCTAGGAAGAAATTAAGTTCACCCATCATACTCATCTCAAACTCATCATGTATGATTTTGGCGAATTCATCACACATATCCTGACAAGTCGATCCGAATATAATGTCGTCGACATATATTTGGACAATGATGAGATTTGGGCTTTTCTTTTTCGTGAAAAGAGTGTTATCTACCATTCCCATGGAATAATCATGTTTAAAAAGAAATGCCTTTAATTGATCATACCAAGCCTTGGGAGCTTGTTTGAGTCCATATAAAGCTTTCTTGAGTTTATAAACATAATCAGGTTTTGCGAAGTCAATGAATCCTGGAGGTTGTGCCACGTATACCTCCTCATTGATAAAACCGTTAAGGAATGCACTTTTCACGTCCATTTGAAATAACTTAAAATCTAGGGCGCATGCATAGGCAAGTAGTATTCTTATAGATTCTAATCTAGCTATGGGGGCATAAGTTTCGTCATTATCTATTCCTTCTTGTTGATTATATCCTTAGGCAACTAACCTAGCTTTGTTCCTAGTAACTATTCCATTTTCATCTAACTTATTTCTATAAACCCACTTAGTTCCTATGATGGTCATGTTCATGGGATTTGGGACTAGTTCCCAAACGTCATTAGTCTTAAATTGATTTAGTTCTTCTTGCATAGCCATAACCCAACTTTAATCTTTTAACGCCTCATTTATATTTTTATGTTCTATAGTTGATAGGAAACAAATGAGGTTATTTTTATCTTGAGCTTGTGATCTAAGGGTTCTTTGATTTAGGTTTCCTATTATATTATCTAACGTGTGTGATTTAGATTCCTTAACATTTACAATTTCATTTTCTCCTAGAGTTAAATCTTCGTTATCATCACCTAGGGGCTTAGTTTTACTAACCTCAATAGCTTCTTCTTCAACTAGGTCATCATCTTCTAGGGGCAATGTCTTAGGTGGTGGTGGAGTTTCATCAAAAGTTACATTTAAGGATTCTTCTACTTTCATAGTGTGTTTATTAAGTATTATGTATGCTTTACTATTTTGCGAATACCCTAGAAAGATTCCTTCGTACGACTTAGGATCAAACTTAGTAAGGTAATCTTTTGTATTGAGAACAAAACATTTGCTCCCGAATACCCTAAAATAATTTAGATTAGGTTTTCTATCTCTTAATAACTCAAATGGGGTTTTTCCTAAAATTCGCCTAATTGGGACTCTATTTATTATATATGTTGATGTATCTACGGCATGGTACCAAAATTTTTGTGGGATAGATTGTTCATTTAGCATTGTTCTACTCATTTCTTGTAATGTTCGATTCTTTCTTTCTACTACCCCATTTGATTGTAGAGTGCGAGGAGCGGAGAAATTGTGAGATATCCCATTTAAATCACAATATTTTTCGAATTGCACTTCATTATCAAATTCCCGACCATGATCCGTCCTAATTGATACTATAGAACATCCTAATTTATTTTAAATCATTTTACTAAATATTTCAAACTTATTAAAGGCTTCGGTTTTATCACTTAAAAATCTAGTCCACGTGTATCGTGAATAGTCATCTACAATTACTAAGGTATAACGATTACCTCCGCAACTCCGCACAGTGGATGGACCAAAAAGGTCCATGTGTAATAATTCTAGGCATCTAGTAGTGGAGACTATATTCTTAGCTTTGTGACTAGCATGTGCTTGTTTTCTTATTTTACATGCATCGCAAAAGTGTTGGTCATATCTTAGGTTAGGCAAGTTTCTAACTAATTCTTTAGAGGCTAGGGATTGTATTTGTTGCATATTTGCGTGACCTAATCTTCTATGCCACAATGTAGAGTTTTCATCTAAGGTTGCTAGACATATTTTATCTTCTGGTTTATTTCCAAGTTTCATAACATATACGCCACCTTTCCTAATTCCTCTACCTATGACATTTCCGTCCTTAACTATTTCGCTATCTTTACTTGTAAAAGTAACCCTACACTTATTATCACATATTTGTCCTATACTAAGCAAGTTATATGTTAAATTATCTACATGCGCAACATTTTCAATAGTTAAGGAGTCTTGAGAGATCGTACCTTTGCCAATGATTTTTCCACGAAAATCACTACCGAAAATAACATTACCTCCGTTGTATGCCTTGTAGGAGGAGAATAGCTTCCGGTTTCCCGTCATGTGCTTCGAGCATCCGCTATCCTTAATCCATTCGTCGGGCTCCAAATTTATCCCTAGACATATTTCATCGGTGGCTTGAGCTACAAGGCACTTTTCGTCTTTTGCTTTGTCCGATTCATCTTGGTCGCTATCACTCCATGTTCCACTAACAAATGCGCTTTCGTAATCATAACCCGGTGGCTTTGGACATTCGCCAATGAGATGGTTTTGACTTCCACATCTAAAGCACTTTCTTTTCCCGTAGTTATCATTTCTATTTCTTTGAAGCGATTTTCTTTCATCTCGCGGTTGTCTCGTGAATCTTCCTCGTCTCTTGAAGAATTTCTTGAATTCTCTCACGGCCATTGCATATTCTTCGTCTTCACTATCGTCACTTGAATCGTCATCATCACTAACCTCCTTTTTGACTTTTAGCGCAAGAGTTTTTATTTGATCTTTCTTACTCTTGACCGTTTCAAAGTCTATCTTTATGATTTCTTCATGGACCTTCAAGTTGCCAATAAGTTCATCAAGCGATAGCGTCATCAAGTTCTTCGATTCTTCAATAGCCGTGACCTTTGCGCGCCATTTTGGATGCAATGCCCTAAGAAATTTTCTTACACAATTTTTGCTAGAAAAAGTCTCATCAAGTGCTTTTAAACTTGTGATGATTGTGTTAAATTTAGCAAATGCATTATCAATAGATTCCTCTTCAGGAATTGTAAATTGTTCATATTGTTGAACAAGAAGATCTATTTTGTTATCTTTGACTTGACTATTACCTTGGTGAGTGATTAGTAAAGAATCCAAAATTTCTTTTGCGGTTTGACACATAAAAATTCTTTCATATTCTTTGCGTGGTAACGCATTATAAATTACCATTTTAGCCTCATTATTTTTTGCTAGCTTCTTTTTCAAATCATCATTTTATTTTTCAAAAGGTACAATTTCATCTATTTTAGTTAAATGATTATTTTGAATAGGAGGAAAATCACCATAGGTAATAACATGCCAAAGATCAAGATCCTTTGATTTCACATAAGTTTCGAATCTATTTTTCCAATAAAGAAAACCATCACTTTCAAATAGTGGTGGTCTTTGCATAGATTTCCCTTCTAAATATTTTAAAGATTCCATAGATCGTTTCAAGTTTTAAAATACAGTTAATTTTAAAAATCTTGTTTGACGTGTCTCTGATACCAATTGTGGAAAACTAGAAGGGGGGGTTGAATAGCTTTATGTCCTTTTAAATTTTTATTGTGAAAACTTTGTTTACTTTTTAAAACTTAGATTCGAATTTATGTGATCTCAACTCTTTGAACAATATGAACAATATGTATATAAGTAAATATAAATAAGTAATGCAAGTAAGGTAATAAACTGAAATGAAAGTTAGAGATGGAAAGATCTAACCGAGAGACAAGAGATTTATAGTGGTTCGGCTTCAAGGACACCTTCCTTGCCCTACTCCACTCCCCGAGCACCTAACTCAAGAGTTTTCTTCACTATGTCAACAAGCTCCCTTATGGCGGAGAAAACCTTACACAACTTTAGCTTACACCGGCTTAACGACACAAAGCTAGATGTCGAGTTCTAATCGTAGCTAGAACCAATCTCACAACTTAAACACGACTTAATCACACCTTCTTCTTCACGACTTCTTCACAACTTCTTCACGACTTCTTCACAACTTCTTCACGACTTCTTCACTATCACTTCACAACTAAGCACAACCTATGTACACTTCTACTTCTTCACACCTTCACTACTTACACACCTTAACAACACAACTTCTCTACTTACACACTAACCTATCCCAAACAATTATTCACACAACTATCTAACCACAATACACAACTTATATACAAATGTATGATGACACAAACAACTTAGGTATCTAAGTTGCAATACTTCTTCTCTAGTTGTTGAAGGAGTATTCTTCTCTTGCACTTGAATGAAGGAAGCTTGGATCACTTGGAAACCAAAGCTTAAGATTATATGATCAAAGGGTTTTTGAAGATATGAAATGAGATCTATAACAGAAAGTTTTAGTGTGCAAAAGGTGAGTAAAAATCTAGGGGAAGGCTGGTATTTATAGGCAGAAAAATTGGACAGCTAGAACCTACTGGAGCGTGGCCGGCCCCCTTAAATAGGGGGGGCGGTCCCCTTAATTTTAAGGGGGCCGCCTAGTATAATTAAGGGTGCCGCCCTCCCTGCCCGTTGCCCAGTTTTGTCTTTTTGTGGGGAAGGTTTTTCTGGAACATTTTTACTGATTTTGGTTGAAAATTTGAATTCATAAATTTATAATGAACTAAACCTTTTTATTTATTACCAAAAATGTTTTTCTAAAAGATATAAAATGTTTTTGACATTTTATAAAAAATCTAGTGTTTAAGAAAATGTTCCTTTGATCATATAATGCATTAAGCACTTGTTTATTCATACCTTAAGTGATTAAGTTGTAGAAGTGAATATTTACAACTAAATACTTGTTTATTTGATAAGTTTATGTTTAATGAGTTTATATTTTGTGAACATTAAAACATAGAGATATGAATAATGTTTTTAGGCATTATTTATGTCAACATAATATTTTCCAGCTGTTATAAAGAGTATTTGATGTTTATTTGGTTTCTTTATGCATGTACTTTGATTAGGTATTAGGATTTATCATGCCTTGTCAACATAGGCTCGCGCAATTACTTCATTAACATCGTTTGTATAGTTAATGTAAGCCTGTAAAAGGGATAAATAATACATAAACCTAGTAATCATTAAGTGTTTACACGCCTGTAACTAAGACTCCACTGAGAGAGAATAGATTTTAGCACTCATCTTATACGACTAAGCATTTAAACGTGTGACAAGTTTTCCTACTATCGGCTCGACTTCTTATCTGTGTCTGTTTTCTATATGTGTACTTGTTTGTCATTCGCTTATTCATTCCCTTAGTTTTATTTACTGTTTTATGTAATATACATAATTGTGCCAGTCTCTCAGGCTAAAAAACCCCCCCTTGCGTTAGATTAGGGCATTAGAACTAACTTAGGATTAAAATACTGATAGATATCTAGGTGTTAGTGTTCCACTCTTATTGTTCGACACTCTACTTACCAACTAGCTACATTGATCGGGTACACTGCTCGTTAGTGTGTGTTATCGGATAAGTCGGCTAAATATAAATTTAAAACTTGATAATATAATCTATTCTACAATGATATACGTACGCATCAAGTTTTTGGCGCCGCTGCCGGGGAATGGATTGTTTAATACTAAAATATTTGTTAATGTTTTAATTTAGAATTAACTTAATTAGTTTTTAATTTTTTTTAGTTTTTATTTTCTAACTTTGTTGTGTATTTGTATTATTTGCATTCATTGTATTTTTCTGCATAGTTTCTGTTTTCATGTTTGTTTGTTTTATGTAATTTTTGTTTGTTTTTCATTTTTCCGTTTTTCTGCATTGTTACTATCTGCTGTATTTTGCTGAACTAAAAGATACGGCGCATCTATTTATTTAGATACGGCGTATTGCGTTTTTATTTTATATACAACGTCTCTTATTTAATTAATTCGAGTACCACGTATTTATCCCTCGAGATACGGCGTACCCTGTTTTTAATCGAATTTTTTTTCAAAACCCTAAATGCCATATGGCGCATGAGTTTTTCTCATACGACGTATCTATCATTTATTAAAAACATATTTGAATTATCTAAATAAACGAGAAATGGCGTATCGATTTTTATCGATATGGCGCATTAATATCAAGAAGCTTGTATTTTGAAACCTAACAGACGTACGTCTTATATGCTTCTGCGTATACGGTGTACTTATTTTTATATATAAGCATATTTAAAAATTAATACGTACGGCGTATTGATCCTCATCAATACGGCGTATAATTTTTCTAAAATAAAAGTCTGAGTGTTCTTAACGAATTGAACATACGGCGTATCCATATTACTGGATACGGCGTATCGTCTGCAGATATCAGCAACTTTTGTTTTTCATATTCCATTTTCGTTATTAGTTTTCTGTTATTATACTTTTTCAAACCTATCCTACTGATGCTTTTGTGTTGATTTCAGGACGTGCATGACTAGGAGTTCTACTAAAGACCTCATCAAACCTTACAAAGAACCTGAACAAGCTTTTCATTCGCCTAGGAAGCTTTTCAATACAACAAGCCTTGATTGCTCGAGTTCAGTAGAGCTCGATTACTTTTCTGATCAAGAATCTCAGTGTGAAGAAGCAATCTGATTCGCAGGAATCAACACGTATTTATATTTCCAAGGAATACAGTGGAAGTTGTATTCCCGGGTCGTTATCCCCAACGAAGGCGTGAATGGAATTCGTGTTCTCGAATCGTGATTGCGTGCAGTGAATGGTGAATAAAAAGGGATTTTAGGTTTCTAATCTAAGATAAGTGAACATAAATTAAAAAAGATTTAAAAAGCAAGGAGAATGATAATCTAAAATGCTTGTAATTAAAAACGTGAAAGAAAACTGAAAACGGAACTAAACCGAAAAATACGCGAACCTAAAAACGTCAAAATAATAAAATATTAACCCTACGGGAACAAATCTATTTTTCTAAAATCCTAAATAATAAAAGAAAATTTTATAAAAAAGAATTACATTTTTCTGATTAATATTTAATTTTCTATGAATTAAAAACTATTAGAAACTAATACAAAGGATTAAAAATAGTAAACTGAATTGGAAAAATCTAAAAAAATTCACTTAAATCTAAAATATATTTCTGAAACTAGGAAAAATAAAATGAGAACTTATTGAACCCTAATAAGCAGAATGGGACAAATAAGCAGTTTGCAAATAAGCTAAAGCTATCAAAAAATTATCAAAAGCTCAGGGATGATTTAACACACTAATTAAGACTCAAAGCAACTTAAATAGGTCAAATAAGCTCATGGAATAAGCTGATAAGCTTCTGCACAGGTTGTGGCTAAGGACAGAAGCAAAATGACTGATTCACCTACTTTAAGCCTTCCTATAAGCTAGAAAAAAAGCAAACTAGGGGAACCCAAAAGCTAATTATTAAAGCTTACCTAACAGACTACTTAAAAACCTAAAATGCCCAAAAGTTAACAACAATTGCTACTCTAAATCTGCCCTAGATCAGATGCCAGAAATCAAAAAAACTGAGTGCAGGCCAGAACAGTCCTAGGGGGGGGGGAACATGCAGACAGAAAATAAGCTATCTAATAAGGTCTAAATTCAGAATTCAGCTAAAACAGATAAACACTATTCTACAAGCTACTTATAAAACAAAAATTAGAAGCTAAAACCTATTTTAACTATCTTAAAGCTGAGATTGAAAAAGGCAATAAGCAGATGCACAGGCTGAACCAGAGGCCAGAAATGATCAAAGCAACTCAGGGTTCAAGGTGAATTAACCAACTACTTACTATCTATTTTGTGGACTAAAAGGGAACCAATAACACCAAAATACAACACAAAGAACATCTAAATCCTATAAGGGAATAGCAGAACAATAATGAGCTAAAAAATCTAGCAATCGAACTTAATCCTAGTAAAACCTTAAAGACAGTTGAAAACAAATTAAACATAACTTCACTAACCTGGATTAGAGCAAATCCAAAGTTCTAGGGGGTGCACATGAATAGTGCACCTCAATTTTGACCCATTATGACCCAATGTTAAACACACCTTAACTTATACTGTTTTGATTTTTGAACTGAGCAAACCTAAGTTAAACTATCTTTCTGAAAACAATGGAACAATCAACCATAATTAAACTTAAAAAAAAAAGCACTAAGCAACTAAATAAGCAAGATAAGCAGTTGGACTATTTTCTTTGACTAATGTTGACTTTGACAAAATATGAAATTAACACTGAATTAAGTTAAACTTGGATTGCAATAAAACCAAACGAGTACAATTCTTATAAAAGTTAACCAATTCTGAAAATTAAATTACAATAATTTAAGAAAAACAGATTTAAACTAAATTTACACTACGAAATGGTCTAAAACTGTGACAATCTTTCTTGGTATGACTTCTTCTTCTTAAATATCAATCCCAATCGCTTCTTCTCTTTCCTCAGATTTAATCCCACCCATTAGATTGGTTAAAATCAATCCCAATCGTTCATATTGGTTTTGGCGGGAAAAACTTCCAAGTGGGTTTTATCTTTATCTGAGCACGTGTGGGTTGGTAGTGAGTAGCTAAGGAGGGGGGTTGATAGCGTGTGTAAGTGAAAAGCATGGAGAGGAACATTATTGTCGGGTTGAAGGTGGTGGTTTGTCAGGGTGGTATCCTGGTTTAGGTTTAGGCGGGTTTTGTAGGAAAGATGGTTTTGAGTGTTTGACTTTTGGTTTGACTTGGTATAAGCTAAACACAAAGAACGGGGTTAGGGTTGGGTTTTATTTGGGCTTTGGATATTTGGGCTTAGGATTTAGGATAAGATTGTGGCCGGGTTTAGAGTTTTGGGTTTTAATTATTTTGGGTTAATTGGGATAAGGATTTAATTTGGACTTGTTTTAACTTTGAGGGACCAAAATTGTCACTTTCTGAAAATCCAAGGGCCATTGATGTCAATTTCTAAAAAATACTTCCAAGGACTATTCTTGACAAGTTGAGCAAAATCCCGGTCCAAACCCGTAAATTTCTTCCCCGGCTCCAGCTTTTCACGACTTTCTAATCTTGTGCTCGGTTTTTGCCTGTTTTGCCCTGTTTTCGATCCTTTTGTACCTGAAACGCATAAAAACACAAACCAAGAATATTTGCAGTATAATATGGTCTATTTGGGTGTTTTTGGTTGTTTTCTAGTCTAAATGGGTATAAAAATGATGAGTATTTACACACTCATCACAATCACAGAAATAATGACGGAACCTAGTATGGTGGAACACATGATCAAGACCCGTGATGACCACGTTTCGGGAATTGATGGGCCTAAGTATGATTAGGAAGCTAAATACGAGCTGAAGGGGCGACTCCTTATGGAATTACGCGAAAACACTTTCGATGGATTGGACACTGAGAACGCAATTATACATGTTGAAAGAATCTTTTGGATTGTTGACGCGTATACACTTATCACCGTTGACTTTGGACAACTAATTCTTTGAGCCTTCCTAATTACCTTGTCTGGAGCTGCAAAAGATTGGTTGGATAATGAGCCTTCGGGACCCTTTACTAATTGGATTGAACTTAAAAAAAAATTCCTGGACAAATTTGGTCGTAAAGAACGATATGAGACAGACCCTGAATTCACCTGTTGGCTTTGCTCTAAATTTCTCAACTCAATGACAATGAGTGCATCTCTTAAAAGTGCACTTTGGACTTACTGGATAATGGGAAACGACGAAGAGGAACTAACCGATGAGGTAGCTGAACTATTTAGAATTGAAACAAACCTGTTTGAGTACGAGACACCTCTGTGCAAAGAATTTAAAGAGTTCAACTATCTTTTGAAAATTGATGAAGACGTTTTAACTAGTGATTTACCAGGATTCAAAACTTATGATGAATTTAAGAATACTTGGTACTATGGATGGAATGACCAAATACCATGGGTTTTTAATAAACCATGGGAAGATAATAAGTTGGAGCATACCTGTAAACCCATTCGTTTCAAGGACAGACACGAGAAGTTGCCAACTTGTGACTGGCAAAAAAATGGGATCTGTAATGGCGGAAACTTGCCAGGAATGAAACAAGTCGGTAATAACATATATTTCGCAGATCACGATTGGTACGATTTAATCGAAGACTATGAAAGAATAAACGTGGGCTTACGAGAAAAGGTAAGACTTGAATCTCATGAGGAAGATTACGAGGCAAGAACGACAACATTTTGGGAATGGGTGCACAGAAATTTGGATGACTACACGAAACTTGATCAAAGATTGCAATGGAAGCTAAAGAAAGAGTGGGAAGAACTTCAAGACGGATATGAATCAAGTAGTGAAGATTGGGGTAATTATCCCCTTGAGGATACTCAGAAGGATCGTATGGAATCATCTGATGAAAAAGAGGAAGAATACACAAACGGGCTTGAAGATTATCTGATCTCGAATGAAGAATCTTATTTTGTTAATGAAAAAAAGAAGAATCTAAGGAGAGAAAATGTCGACTGCTTGGAATCCCCTACCAAAAGCCACCGACATTCACCACTGAAAAATTTAAAGTTATTAAGTATTCTTTCGGACCACTTGAGGAATATGCGGCTATAAAAATGACCGAGTATAATGAACAAATTCGAACCGAAGATAATGTAACAAAAATTTATCACAACATTTTTTGAATAATAAACGAAGGATGGTTCGTGACAAGGACAAAATAGGAGCTGAAGATGAGTCTAACTTGAAGACTCTGGAATAAAGAAAAGTGCTCACCGGGAGACAACCCGGATTTATCTTTACTATTTTTTGTTATCGAGTCTGTCAGACCTGCACATCGATGCGGTGCATCTCTTCCCATGGATGCGGCGTATCGACTGCACAGGTCATATCTATCCTTTATTTTTCTGCATTTTAATTTTCTGCATTTTGAACAATCTGTCAGTTGATTCAATGCGGCGCATCTATGTTTAAGGATGCGTCGTTTCAAATTTTCTGACTCGTATTTATTCCAGGCTCGATACGACGCATTCCTTACCATGGGTGCGGCGTATCGACTGACCTGATGAAATTTCCAGATTTTTATTTTTTATTTTTAGGTTTATTTTTACTAACCAACGATTAACATGATTTGCATTAGCTGTGATTTTCAAATTAGCACGGGTTGTTTACAATGAAGTGGTGGTTACATACGTTCTAAAATTTTCTGTGTGTCGTACGCCATTCATGGAGGCTTGAACGCCATTTACACACAGAAAATAAAAAGTTACTCACAAACGCATAATGGAGGATCATACCGAGCAAATCTCAGGAGAGTTTTCCGTTCTAATTCTTTCTATTTCCTATTTTTAATTTCAATTTTAAACAACGAGGACGTTGTTTATCTTAAGTGGGGGGATGAAGAATTGGAACGACATTTGTCCTTAATTTTCAAAAATTTGCTTAATATGCTTAAATTTAAAAATTTTCTAGTATGTTTTTGTTAAATCTAAGTTGCATGACCGCACACATAACCCTTATTTCCATATTGTGAGAATTAAGCCTATTTCGTTTCCCAATATTTTACCCAAATTCCACAAATATATGAGTGTGCCGGTGACTTGTAGTAAACTTTAGAACTTGGCTTGTATACTATTCAAGACCACCATAATGAGTATTATTGATATAATTGGAGTGACTTGTCTAACTAGGTAAATTTCCAGGATTACACCCAAATAGCCTATATATGTATTGTGTTATAAACTAACTACATTGGTTAGTTAACCCCATGTTAAACCTATTGTTACTCTCATTTTTAGAGTAAGATACCCTCAGAAAAACTCCTCAGAGCCATTCCTTTCGTTTCTTACACCAATGTTAAAATGTTTCGTTACACCCTTACACCTTAGCCTACCCTGTAGATTTAAGTATGTGGTTAGTCACTTTTGGTAAAAGTGTGTATTCCCCGCGTTTCCTGTGTTCGTGTGCGTAAATTATTATCTTTGCATAGGCCAGGAATTGTACAATGCAATGGAGTGAAAGTAGATATTGTAGTGCGTTTACTACTTTCACTATTACCTTTATGTCTCAAGTAATGAAAAGTATTGAGATAAATTATCTAGATTTATTGTGATAGTGACGTGGTGAAATTTTACACCATCTAGTTTATTTGATGTTAAAAAAAAAAAAAAAAAAAAAAAAAAAAAAAAAAAAAAAAGTTGGTACGTATTATAAACCAACAATATAAAGTTATGTACTATGTCACACCCCCAAATACCTAATTTGCATCGGAAAGGAATGCCTGGGGCGCGACTGCCATAGCATCACAGTTACAGTTATATTGAACGATCTAAAGTGTTGTTTTAAAATACATCGTTTGATTTGATAAACCATTCAGAGTTTACAAAAGATAGGTCCCAAAAGGTAATTCAAGTTGCGGAAATAAGTTTGTTACAAACCAAACGATAGTTTAAAGTGCATATAATTACAAGTGAGACGCATCGTCACCGCGACTCTATGATATGTCCACATGCAAGCCATGATGCGAATGCCTTAATTACCTGAAAATACATTGCTAAAACGGTCAACAATAAAGTTGGTGAGAATCATAGGTTTATGTAAATGATAAGTCTCTACGGTAACCACAAGTATAAAGTGAAATGACAATAATGTCACGTAAAATAATACATTAGCTCTTAAGCTCATGACCCCAAAGCTAGACTGATATGAATGCCCCAAACCGAGTGCTTTGCCAGACACTCTAATATGATTCAAATGAAATGCGTTCGTAGACTAGTTGGCGCTACCAACCCGAACGGAGGAGTCACCCTCAATAGATCTATTCACTCACTCTCGCTTACTCGTAATTAACGGTTCATGATAAACTGGGGACTTTAACATGGTAATAAGGTAACTTAAGCAATGTAAATGAATTTGATACTTTGGTCCGTATGAAAGATGGTGCAATGTATTATCCCCCGTAAGTTTTGAAATGAAACAATAAATTGAAAACGGGGCTATGAAAACTCACCTGATGTAATGGTTATGATAACAATAGGGGATACACTGAAATGAGGCGCGATCTCTAACCGCAACCTAATATGAATGATATGATCTAATGTAAGTCATGAATTGATGCTACACATGCCAATACGTATGTTATCGATACCACTCGTGAAATTTGGAAATAATATTTATCGTCGAAAATATATTTTTGACGTCTTGTTAAGACATAAAACATTTTACGTGTATATATGTTGTAACGACATCCCACGATCGTCGTTTGGTGGTTTATCGAAAAATAGAGTTTTCCGTCGCAAATAAAACATTCTGATAAATTTTTGAAAATGACTAAGTAATCTCGTAAAGCTAGTCGCAAAACGGTGAACAATGAGCGTTAGGATAAGAGCTCAGCGGTTTTAGAAAGCTTGTAACAACATCTTAAATTCGTATCATCGAAATTTTGTCCATACGAGTCCCGGTTATAAAGATAAATAATTGTTAAGTTAGGTAGTCGGGCTAAATTTGCTATTTTTGTGCAGTTTTCGGGTATATTGGGAAGGTCGTATTTTACTCGTTACAAGTCCGATTGACGAATGGCTGGTCAATTTGGAAAATAGGCCGGGAGTACTTGATTTCACCTCAAGGTGTTAATGTCTCAAACTGACTCGATCCATGAGAAGAACGGCTCTCTACATGGTTACCCGCAAAGACAATTACACACTTAGAAAATATTTTTAAGTCAAAGCTGATGAAAATGTGTTGTGAACGTCGGGTTTCAAACGCTTGTATCTCGGTTGTTATAAGCTCGTTTTCTACGTTCTTTATGTCCTCGGCTTCGTATTACAGCAAAGTAATAGATTTTTGATATGTCGGCTCGTCTTGTTCACGTTCAACGCCTCGTTTTAACCATTGAAAATCCTGTGGCAGCTTGTTATTTTTCAGAAAATAGTTTTTAGTCGTTAAACTTG
The DNA here is from genome assembly GCA_021014915.2 of Artemisia tridentata subsp. tridentata. Classification (NCBI taxonomy): domain Eukaryota; kingdom Viridiplantae; phylum Streptophyta; class Magnoliopsida; order Asterales; family Asteraceae; genus Artemisia; species Artemisia tridentata. Next base: position 198,084,434 of record CP139507.1, read on the forward strand.
AAATTAACGTATCTTTTTCGTCGTAAGCTCGTTTTTACTCATTCCAGCGGCCATGGCTTCGTCTTTGATTTTATTTTCTAAATATATAAACCAAAATAACCAATGATCCACTGAAATTTCCAGATTTTACAAAAATGAACAGACCCTTATTTACTTTGTCAAAAAACCATTTTTATTAGTTCAAGGCTTGTACAAATCCCTTCTAATCAACACCAAAGCTATTATAAACCTACCATACACCTTCTTAGGGTGTCATGGGTTCCTAATCTTCACCAAAAATGATAGAGTTCATAAGAACACTAATAGGATACTTTAGGTTCATTTTTATGATAAAAACAAGTAATAAGTGGTATGTAACATAAGTATACTTGCATGCCTTGTTACTAGAACATAAAAATAGATCAAATAGAAGTATGTAAGAGTAGAAAATTTATTTAGAAACTTACTTGATTATGAAGAGTTTTTGTGGTAAATGACTTAATTACTTCAAGGTTTTTATTTCAAAACCCTAACTAGAATCACTAATAGAACTTTTAAAATACTTGATCTTGAAATCTTGATGAATTTTTCTTCTTCTTCTTAGTTTGGCCGAACCACAAAGAGGATGGGAGAGAATGATGATATTTTTTTGCTAGTTTATTTAGTTACTTGAAGTATTAATGGGAAGATATGTAGTGATTATTAGCTAGATAACTAGCATTGGTCTAATTTGTAGTCAAAGTGGGCTAGGAGGAGGGGGGAAGGGGGTGGCAAAAGGGGGAAAGGTGGATGAGGTGGTGGCTTATCATAATTAAACTTGTACTTGGTGTGTTTTAGCAAGATTTAGTTTGGATATTATGTGTTATCAGGTATTGAGTTAGCTAGAAATAAATTTTGACAGAACAAAATAAAGTATGACGAAGTTGTAAAATTTATAAAATCACATATCTTGCAAGTATCGGGTGTCCAATTAGTTATCGTGTTGAAATTTCGTAAACCGTCGTAGTTATAAGCTTTTAACGGTATATATAGCAAATAATTTGATGCGCGTGATGTGTCGTTGCGGTTTAGCAGTTTTAATGCCTACTCAAGTTTTAAATTTATATTTAGCCGACTTATCAATAACACACACACTTAACGAGCAGTGTACCCGGTCAGTATGAAGATAATGGTAAGTAGAGTGTCGATCACTAAGAGTGGAACGTATAATCTCGTTAATCTAATCAGTATTTTAATATCCTAACGCAAGGGGGTTTCAGCCTGAGAGACTGGCACAGTTTTGTTTGCAATTAAATAATAAAATAAACAAATAGGCACGAATCAGCAAGTAGCACACACGTACACAGATAGATACTAGAGACAATAAGAGGGCTGTCCTTATGATTAAGTAGATTGTCACTTGTTTTATTGATAGCTTTATATGAAGTGTATGTAATTAACCCTTTCTCGTTGGTCCTATTCTCATTGGCGAGTAAACCCTTAATGACGACTTATGTCTAAAAGTTATTCCTAAGTGATCAATTTAGAAACAACCGTGGGAGCCACACCTTGTCCCGCAGTCGGGTGCCCGCAAGCCACTAATAAACACAGAGGTGGTCAATGCACTAATAAGTAGTAACCAAAGACATCAACATATAAACTTTAATTGATGGGAAAGCAAGTATTAAAGGGAGTGCAATCTTTCCGTTGTCACATTACACAAGCCACCAATCCTGATGAATTAAAGTTTGCTAAAACAATAAAACAAAACTACTTAATGAATTAAATACATGCAGCACCTTCTTACAGCTCTTGTATCTTCGATTTGGGTGTGTCTTGTGCTGCCTTCTTGACTGAATTCGTCCTTCTCTTCTGTTCGGTTTTTAGGTTTTCGAACTTCCGATTCTCTCTTTTTAATGCGTCTGGTCTACGGGGTATTTATAGTTTGTGTCTGAGGAAAGATGCGGCGCATCTACTTAAGTAGATGCGGCGTATGTACTTAACTTCGCGTGGGGTCCAAGATTATAATATTCAGGAATATTCGTACACCGCCAGAAGATGCGGCGTAACTCTTTATTAGATGCGGCGCATGTCCTCTTGTATCTTGGATCGTATCTGGTGATATCTTGATAGAGATGCGGCGCATGTTGATAGTGAGATGCGGCGCATCTGGAGCAGAATTGACTTGATCTTGTCCATGTCAGTAGACTCTTCACTTTATGCACGTTTTGCTCCATTATTAGTCCAAAATCGCCAAGTTTCACCAAATGCTTGTTTTTACCTGAGAATTACAAAAGTAAACGATTAAGTATCAATCCTCATACATAATATAGTAAAACAAGTCAAATTAATAGGATAAATGATAGTAATAAAATGTACTTATTTGAGTTCATCAAATATCCCCCCACTTGAACTTTACTTGTCCCCAAGTAAACCTTAGATTAAATCTCATGAAAATGTATCCTAAAAGATGTTAGGATTTATTTTTATATTTAAGCATGTATTCGTTTATTTCGTAATCACACAACTAAACACTTAACGAATTAGAAGTAAAATAAAATAAGTCGATAAAAGCAAATCTAATCGTTTAACTGTCCAGTCGCGACGAATATTCTATCATAAGCTTGGCAAGTATACACATCTCCACCACTAAAGCTAAGGAATAACAAGTCTAAAGCGGTAAAAAGGGTTTTTAGGCTTAAGGGGTTAATTATTCTCTTTTCACTATCGATCTCAAATTCCAGAAAAGGCGACAAAATCACAAATACATGATCGAATCCACGAACACGATACTTGCAATTGCTCAAATCCTTAACTCGAATAGGCTAAAGATAGGTCCAAACTTCACCAATAATAATATATCAAAAAGGGCGACAAAATCATAAATACATAGCCGAATCCACGACTACGATACTTAAGATTGCTCAAATCCCTAATCTCAATAAATCAAAGGTTTGGTTGGATAAAGAACAATACAGGGTATGGATAACATTTGGGATATAAATTGGTGTAAAAATAAAAATAAAAATAAACAAAACAAATAAATTAAAATCCTAAGTGTGGTTAATCACTATCCCAACCATCCCATGAATAAGACTCATATCATTGAATAACTCACGCTTTAACACTTGAAACACACGCTTTAGGTAGACACGAATTATACTCAACAAAATCTTAATCAAAGAATAAACCTTAATTGGCGTTCCCATAACTGCCAATTCCCATTCAATCCATAGATATAGTACAACAAATAGTGGTGATATCGACCACTTACATAACTCTACATCGTTGGCTTAAAATAAACATCCAACTCTTTTTTTTTTTTTTTTTTTTTTTTTTTTTGAAACATAAACATAGATGTGTAAAATTTCACCACATCACTACAACTTTCTTTCCGGATAATTTTTTCATACTTTTCATAACTTCAGAAATAATGGTAATAGTGAAAGTAGTAAACACACGAAAAATAAACTCAAAAATATACAATATTTACTTTCACTCCAATTGCATTGTGCAATTTCCCGACCTAACCATATATAATGAATTACGCACGCGAACACAGGTAATGTAAGGAAACACACTCTGCCTATAGCAATTAACCAACCACGGACTTTAATCTACAGGGTAGGCTAAGGTGTAAGGGTGTAACGAAACATTTTAAACATAGGTGTAAGAAACGAAAGGAATGGCTCTGAGGGTTTTTCTAGGGGTATCTTACTCTAAAAATGAGAGTAACAAAAGGGTTTATACGGGGGTTAACTAACCAGTGTAGTTAGTTAATAACACATAACATATAAAGGCTATTTGGTGTAATCCTAGAATTTTACCAATTTAGACAAGTCATTCCAATTATATAAATAATACTCATTATGGTGGTCTCGAATAGTATACAAGCCAAGTTCTAAAGTTTACAAGTCACCGGCACACTCATAGATTTGTGAATTTTGAAAAATCACAATTTTTGAAAATAACGTCTTGTGTGCAGTTATGCAACTTAGATCTTAAACAAAAACATGCTAAAATTTTTTTTTTAAAGTTTGATATATTAAGCACATTTTAAGCATAATTTTTGAAAAAGTTTAGGACAAGTAATTGTTAAGTGTTCTAATTCTCCTATCCCCCCACTTAAGTTAAACAACGTCCTCGTTGTTTGTATAAAAGGTTAAAAACTGGAAATAAAAAGAATTAGAACGGAAAAACTCCCCTGAGATTTGCTCGGTATGATCCTCCATTAGTGTAAGAGCAAAAATCAACTTCTTGTGGATTAGAACGTTAAAGCTTCATACTTGATTTATCCACAGGAAATCCAGGAAACTATAATACCACCAACACTTTAAAACACACCTAAGATAAGAAAGGTTCAACTTGCATAATACATTAGTAGTTAGGAAAAATAAAACTTAAAAATTAAAACTGAAAATCATCAGGTCAGTCGATGCGCCGTATCTTATTGAAGAAGATACGCCGTATCGAGCCTGGAATAAATACGGATCAGAATAAAGATGCGCTGCATCCTTAACCAGGGATGCGCCGCATTAAAATAAACTGATAAATAGTTTTAAAGTCGAAAATTAAAATGCAGAAAAATAAAATAAGATATGACCATTGCAGAGGATGCGTCGCATCTCAGGACTGAGATGCGCCGTATCTTCGTGCGGCCTGGACTGACTCGACACAGAAAACAGAATGATAAATGATAAATCCGGGTTGTCTCCCGGTCAGCACTTGTCTTTATTCCAGAGTCTTCAAGTTAGACTCACGTTCAGCTCTTTACTTGGTCCTTGTCACGGTCCATCCTTCTTCCTTCATCCGAAAGATTTTCCCGTATATCTCTGCGACGTTTTCCTCCGTTCGACTTAATCTAATATAACTCTTGGTCATCACAGCAGTATATTCTTCATCAGGACCCAAAGAATATTTGATGATTTTAAATTTTTCGGAAATAATCATGGGTGGCTCATTGTATGGAATCCCAAGTAGTTGACACTTTCTTTTGGTGAACTCTTCTTCGTCCTTGTCAACAAACTTAAAATAAGGATCCTTAATCAAATAGTCATCTAGTTCCTCAATCAACGACTCATTATTATTATCATCTTGAATCGCCTCCCATTCTCTTTCCAAATCATATTGTAACCGTCGACTAAGCTTTGTGAAATCATCAAACTGTTTATGCACCCATTCCCAGAAAGTAGTATCCGATGTCCCCTTAAGTCCTTTCAAGCGTTCAATCCTGCCCTTTTCTTGTAAAGCCTCCGATTTTTGTGGGCAGTCTTCAACATTATCGTACCACTCATAATCTTCAAAGGTTACATCCTTTCCAACTCTTTTCATCCCAATTATACTTCCCCCATTACAGGTTCCGTCACTTTTATAATCACAGGTTGGCCAAACACTACTCCCGTCTTTGAAAACGAAGGGTGTACAGGTATGATTAATGTGCTCAAATTCCCATGGTTTATCCCAAACCCATGGTACTTGGTCATTCCATTCATAGTACCAGGTGTTTTTGAAATCATCATAAGTCTTAAATCCTGGTAGATCCCCAGTAAGCACATCATCATCGACTCGAAGAAGGTAGTTAAATTCCTTGAACTGCTTGCACAAGGGTGTCTCATACTCTAACAAATCAATGTCAATTCTGAAAAGTTCTTCAATGCCTTCATTGATTGTTGAATCATGATGTGACAACCCATAATCGCTTTCTACTTCTTCGTCTTCTCCTCTCATCCAATATACCCATAATGCATCCTTAGTAGCTCGATCCATGCTTTTATGGTTATTAAACTTACTAGCTAACCATTCTGAAAAATCAACATCGTTAGGGTCATGGTTAACGTCAAAGCAAACCTTTCCAATCATATTCTTTTTTATCTCCATGAACTCGTTAAATTGCTTCTTAAAACTCCGAGTTAACCATGAAGTCATAATCTCCTTGACTTCGTTTGCAGGGGCAAATTCCGGACTACCATATTTGAGTTCTAACCAATCATTGAGGGAGAGGTCTATCAATCTTACTATCCTGCCATGAAATAGTAATTCCGCCAAAGCATAATTCATGTCATTATCCTGATAGTTCTCATCTAATCCCTTGTACCACTCGAAATAAGGCATGTAAGAGTTTTGGGTATTGTCTCCACTACAGTTGTTGTTGCTTGAGTCCATGTATGCAAGAGAGAATTTCCCATCATCCTCTTCGATAGTAGTCCAGTTCAATCCTTCTGCTTCAATCTTAGGCCATAAGAGCGATAATTCTTCTCCAGTGTACCTCACAAATACATCATAAGAGAATACCTCTTTGTCAATGTTGCATAAACGCATAAATTCCTTAAAAGCAGCTTCAAGAGGAGTCTCCCAGGAGAATAAATCTGCATCGATCATGAGTACATTGAATGAATCTGAAAACAAGCATTCCTTAGCAAGATATCCGTTAACTGACATGTCTTCCATAGCAAAATCTGTCATCCAAGGTAAAATCATCAGTAGGATTTGTTCGCTAGAAGAGAAATTAATGAATATAGAAACGGATATAAGAATAAAAATAGCTGATATCTGCAGACGATGCGCCGTATCCAAAAAGTTGGATACGCCGTATCTTATGATCGTTAAAATTAAATCAGACTTTATTCAGAAAATAGATACGCCGCTTAGAATTTATGAATGCGCCGTATCGAATCAATTAATCAAAAATCAATTTATCTAATTAAAATTAAATGCGTCGTATTAACGAAAGTTAATGCGCCGTATTTTCGTTACGTTTAAAAATAAAAGATTTTTGATTCAGTAAGATGCGCCGTATCGACGGAAATCGATACGCCGTATTTTGTTTAATAATTCGCAAACTGTTTTTAATTAAAATAATAGATACGCCGTATCTGCGAAAGCAGATGCGTCGTATGGCGTTAACGTTTAGAAAAAATTTTTATCAAAACAGATACGCCGTATCTACAAAAGCAGATGCGTCGTATTACTTTAGCGCTTAGAAAAATTTTCTTGTTAAAAACAGATACGCCGTATCTTGGGGAAAAGATGCGTCGTATCGAATTAATTAAACGCGTTGTATTAAAAAAAATTAAACGCAATACGCCGTATCTGAGAGATCAGATGCGCCGTATCGTTTGATTTAGCACAGTACAACGATAGCAGAACAGAAAAATACGAAAAATAAAAACAAAAAATTAAACACACGAAACAAAAATAAAACACACAAAAATAAAAACAAAAGCAAACAAATAACACACAATACAACAAATATGCAAAATAGTACAATGATGCAATTAATCTAATAAAAAGAAAAACAACCTAATTAAAATACTAATCAAATTAACAGATAATAACAATTCACTCCCCGGCAGCGGCGCCAAAAACTTGATGCGCGTGATGTGTCGTTGCGGTTTAGCAGTTTTAATGCCTACTCAAGTTTTAAATTTATATTTAGCCGACTTATCAATAACACACACACTTAACGAGCAGTGTACCCGGTCAGTATGAAGATAATGGTAAGTAGAGTGTCGATCACTAAGAGTGGAACGTATAATCTCGTTAATCTAATCAGTATTTTAATATCCTAACGCAAGGGGGTTTCAGCCTGAGAGACTGGCACAGTTTTGTTTGCAATTAAATAATAAAATAAACAAATAGGCACGAATCAGCAAGTAGCACACACGTACACAGATAGATACTAGAGACAATAAGAGGGCTGTCCTTATGATTAAGTAGATTGTCACTTGTTTTATTGATAGCTTTATATGAAGTGTATGTAATTAACCCTTTCTCGTTGGTCCTATTCTCATTGGCGAGTAAACCCTTAATGACGACTTATGTCTAAAAGTTATTCCTAAGTGATCAATTTAGAAACAACCGTGGGAGCCACACCTTGTCCCGCAGTCGGGTGCCCGCAAGCCACTAATAAACACAGAGGTGGTCAATGCACTAATAAGTAGTAACCAAAGACATCAACATATAAACTTTAATTGATGGGAAAGCAAGTATTAAAGGGAGTGCAATCTTTCCGTTGTCACATTACACAAGCCACCAATCCTGATGAATTAAAGTTTGCTAAAACAATAAAACAAAACTACTTAATGAATTAAATACATGCAGCACCTTCTTACAGCTCTTGTATCTTCGATTTGGGTGTGTCTTGTGCTGCCTTCTTGACTGAATTCGTCCTTCTCTTCTGTTCGGTTTTTAGGTTTTCGAACTTCCGATTCTCTCTTTTTAATGCGTCTGGTCTACGGGGTATTTATAGTTTGTGTCTGAGGAAAGATGCGGCGCATCTACTTAAGTAGATGCGGCGTATGTACTTAACTTCGCGTGGGGTCCAAGATTATAATATTCAGGAATATTCGTACACCGCCAGAAGATGCGGCGTAACTCTTTATTAGATGCGGCGCATGTCCTCTTGTATCTTGGATCGTATCTGGTGATATCTTGATAGAGATGCGGCGCATGTTGATAGTGAGATGCGGCGCATCTGGAGCAGAATTGACTTGATCTTGTCCATGTCAGTAGACTCTTCACTTTATGCACGTTTTGCAACATTATTAGTCCAAAATCGCCAAGTTTCACCAAATGCTTGTTTTTACCTGAGAATTACAAAAGTAAACGATTAAGTATCAATCCTCATACATAATATAGTAAAACAAGTCAAATTAATAGGATAAATGATAGTAATAAAATGTACTTATTTGAGTTCATCAATAGCAAATAATTTCAAAACACCGGGTAAACTAGTAATATAATTTTTATATCACTGTAATGAGTGTGAAAATATATTAGGATCATAGTCGGGAGTCTCAGGTATATTGTTCGTAGTAAATGATTGAGTGGTAGCGTTTATTTAATAAATAAATATACGTGAATTGAAATTATGCAAACCCGTGAATGACCTAATACGAAGATGATGTTACAGATGATATGTAGACTACTCTAGTCTATATGATGTGTCATTAGTGATGCTCCAAGAATACGCAGCTAAACCCCTACGGTTACGTGAATTTTGATACCCGTAAACCTAGTTTACGAAATGATGAATGATAACCATGAATAGTGATTTCCCTCCTGGAATGAATAGTGTTTCACGAATAATAAAAATTTTGATAACGTTTCAAAGTTGCAAACTAACTTCAAAAATGATGAATAGTAATCTGTGAATAGTAAATTTCAAAGTTTGGAAATTGACCTGAAAGTACGATTTGTCACAGTCTTCCACCCTAAAAGGAATTCAGTCCCTGAATTCAGTTAGTGTTGGTCTCTGGAGTGGATTTGGTGAAAAGATGTGGATATTTGAGTCGCATCTGGTCTTCCCGCTCCCAAGTAAACTCGAGACCTCTTCGAGAATTCCAGCGAACCTTCACGATAGGAATTCGACTCTGCTTCAACTGCTTGACCTCACGGTCCATGATTTCTGTTGGTTCCTCCACGAAATTGAGCTTATCGTCGAGTTGAATTTCGTCTAATGGAATTACGAGTGATTCATCTGAAAGACACTTCTTGAGGTTTGAAACATGAAATGTGTTATGTACACTGTTGAGCTCTGACGGAAGCTCAAATCTGTATGCCACTGGACCAACTCTATCCAGAATCTTAAATGGCCCAATGTACCTCGGGTTCAATTTCCCGCGCTTTCTGAATCGTATCACGCCCTTCCAAGGCGAGACCTTCAGCATAAATCTGTCGCTAACTTGGAATTCTAATGGTTTGCGTCGAACGTCAGCGTAACTTTTATGTCGGCTTCTGGATGTTTAGAGTCTTTCTCGGATCTGGATTATCTGTGCTTCACCAACTTTGGCCCAGCAAACAGGGGACTGGCACTTTCGACCATGGAGTGCCTCGAATGGTGCAGCTTTTATGCTGGTGTGATAACTATTGTTTTAAGAGAATTCGATCAATGGCAAATGGTTAGCCCAACCATTTCCAAAGTCAATCACACATGCCCTGAGCATATCTTCCAATGTTTGAATCATTCTCTCGCTCTGACCATCGGTCTGAGGATGATAGGTAGTGCTCATATCTAACTTGGTTCCAAATGCATCTTGTAGGGACTGCCAAAAGTTTGAAGTAAATCGACTATCTCTATCGGAAATGATGAAAATTGGTGCACCGTGCTTTGAGACTATTTCCTTTACGTAAAGTCTGGTAAGTTGATCCATAAAATAAGTCTCTCTGATTGGTATGAAATGGGCTGATTTGGTGAGACGATCAACGATTACCCAAATAGCATCGTAACCGCCTGATGTCTTGGGATGTTTAGTGACGAAGTCCATTGTAATGCGTTCCCATTTCCACTGGGGAATATCTGGTGGCTGAAGTAATCCTGATGGTTTCTGGTATTCAGCTTTTACCTTAGAGCAAGTAAGGCATCTGCTAACATACGTAGCTATTTTTGCTTTCATATTTGGCCACTAATAAAATCTCTTGAGATCCTGATACATCTTATCAGAACCTGGGTGAATAGAATACATTGATTTGTGCGACTCATGTATAATCAACTCTCGTATCCCGCCATAGAGAGGTATCTAGCTTCTATCCTTGAAGCATAATACTCCGTCTGATCTCTTTACAAAGCCATTTTCATTCTCTGGCATTCCATAGAGTTTCTCATTTGATCGATTTTCTTCCTTGAGTGCCTCCATTTCAGCCTCGAGGATTCTTGATGGTAGAGGTGAACTGGTCGTCATTCCTAATGATCTGACTCTCAAAGGCTTGAGTCGTTCTTTCCGGCTAAGGGCATCTGCCACAACGTTGGCTTTCCCCGGGTGATATCGAATTTCACAGTCGTAATCACTAAGTAATTCCAACCAACGACGCTGCCTCATATTAAGCTCCTTCTGATCAAGTATATATATTGTAAGCTCTTGTGGTCGGTAAACACTACACATTTAGTACCGTAGAGGTAGTGCCTCCAAATCTTGAGTGCAAAAACCACGGAACCCAACTCTAAGTCATGAGTGGTGTAATTCTTCTCATGAGTCTTGAGTTGTCGAGATGCATAAGCTATCACCTTCTCGTTCTGCATTAATACGGCTCCAAGTCCTTTATGTGATGCGTCACAGTATACCACAAAGTTATCGATCCCTTCGGGTAGTGCCAAAATTAGCCCTAAGATCGTTTTGAGGTGTTCTATGTGCTCTTCTTCGTTCTTCGAGTAAATCAAGATGTCGTCGATGAATACGATTACAAACTTATCCAAATACGGCTTGCACACTCTATTCATGAGATCCATGAATACCGCAGGTGCATTGGTTAATCCGAACGGCATTACTTGAAACTCATAATGACCATAACGAGTTCTAAATGCTGTCTTCGGGATATCTTCCTCCCGAACTCTGAGTTGATGGTAACCTGATCTCAGGTCGATCTTTGAGTAAAAACTAGAGCCTTGCAACTGATCAAACAAGTCATCGATTCTGGGAAGTGGGTAACGATTCTTCACCGTTAGCTTGTTCAGCTCTCGATAGTCTATACACATCCTGAAAGATCCATCCTTCTTTTTCACAAACAAGACCGGTGCTCCCCAAGGCGAGGAACTTGGCCTAATGAATCCTTGGTCTAAGAGCTCTTGCAACTGGTTAGACAACTCTTGCATTTCTGATGGTGCTAATCGATAAGGTGCTCTTGCGACTGGTGCAGCTCCTGGCACCAAGTCAATCTGAAATTGTACTTGGTGAGTAGGTGGAAGTCCAGGTAAGTCTTCAGGAAATACTTCTGGAAAATCTTAAACAATCGGTACATCTTCAGGTCATTTCTCATCCGCCTTCTTTTCTGTTACATGTGCTAAGAAAGAATAGTAACCCTTCTTTATGTATTTCTTGGTTTTGATGCATGATATGATACTGAGTCTAGTTCCACTTCGTTCGCCATGAATGATCAAGGTTTTGCCGTCGTAAGGAAGATGAACAACTTTTTCATCACAAATGATTCTTGCATGATGTCTGGATAACCAATCCATACCGATAATGACGTCGAAACTTCCAAGTTCTACGGGCATGAGGTCTATATTGAATGGATGGTTTAGGAAGTTGAGTGTGCAACCACGGACAATGGTGTTGGTGCCAACTAAGTTACCGTTAGCTAGTTCGATTTGGTAAGGAGTGTCTAGTGTGGTTGGTTCGATGTTGAGTAAAGGTGCAAATATAGTAGAAACAAAACTTCTATCGGCTCCTGAATCAAATAAAATTGATGCATAATGATTATTGATGAGGAACGTACCCATGACAACCTTCGGGTCCTCTTTGACTTCTTCTCCTCCTATAACATAAACTCTCCCTCGAGCTGTTCCACCTTGGTTCCCGTTACCTTGATTCTTCCTTTTTGGACAGTCACTCTTGAAGTGTCCTATCTCTCCACAACCATAACATGTCACTGGGGGTTTCTGATTTTCAGCCACAATAGGAATCTTGCAATCTCTGGTCGAATGACCAACCTTCTTACAGTTACCACAAGGATTAGGACAATTCCCAGGGTTATGATGACTTTGACACTTGTTGCATTTGGGTAAGGTACCATTGTAACCTTTCTTCTCAGTTGGGCCTGTAGCGTAGGCCTTAGCAACTTCTTGTCTGTTTGGTGGCTGTTGAGTAGCATTTCCACCCTGATTATTGTCCCACCTTCTCTTGTTGTTGTTGTTGTTGTTTCGGTAGTTGTTATTGTTGTTATTACGGTTATTGTTGTTGACAGTAGTTCCATTCTTTATCACTTGAGCCATAAGCTTTTGAGACATTCTGATAGCTTCATCAAGTGTGAGTGGATCGAAAGAAGTTACATCCCCACGGATGCTATGTGGTAGCCCACCAATGAAGTTTTCCAGCAACTTCTCGTTATCTGAAACCAAAGTTGGGCATAGTGCGGCCAACTCTTGAAATCTCTTGATGTTGGCTTCGATATCATTACCTGTGGTTACTAACTCATAAAATTATGTCTCTAGCTTCTTCATTTCGGTGCGTGGACTAAACTTCTTAGTCAGTAGCTTCTTGAATTCTTCCCACGTGAGCTTGTAAGCGTTTTCCATACCAATAGGCTGTGCATAAGAATTCCTCCATGATATAGCGTCATCAATGAGTGTACCAGTAGCAAACTTTACCTTGCAATCATCTCGACAATTGCATAGAAGAAATACAGATTCTGTCTTTTCAAACCAACGGATCATAGCAGTGGCTCCTTCAGTGCCTTTGAATTTTATGGGATCGCCGCTCTTAAAATCCTTGTATGTACATTTGCGAACATTTGTACCATTAGCAGCCAGCCCGACAGCTTTTGCTGTTTTTGCCTGAGAAGCGGCTTTAGCAGCCCGAACAACTACGGCCTCTCTTTCAGCTACTAGTGCTGCCTCTATAGTATCCGCAACAAGTTTTCAAATATCAGCTGGTGTCATCGCTTGAGTAGTTTTCTTTGGCGGCATAATTCTTCATAATCACAAAGGATAACAATAATGAGAACTCACAAATAGAAATGATCATCATACACAATATACAACCACAACATGTATAAATACAATGAAATCATAACGAGAAACAACCACGAAATATCATAAATATAATCACAGCACACATGAATATACTACATGAAAATTTCGGCCTACATGGACCGATATCATAGATAGCACAACCATTCCTACATAGTACATTCAGCACTTGATACATTTTGTTTGTACAACAACCAAAAGACTACAAGTTCTTTAAACTATGTCACACACCCCGTGACTAGGATAATAATAGTAAAAGCTAGCATGATATAAGTCTAGTCTAGGCATCTCCTGGTGCTCCGCCTGATCGACCCTGAAGCTCTCAGACCTCTGCAGCTAGTCTGACCACAATCTCCTCCAGATGCTGAATCTGAAGCTGAGTAGCAGCATCCCTGCTCTCCAAAGTAGAAATCCTCGCACGTACTAAAACTAACTCACCTGCCTGTCACTGCCTCAGCTCAGTGATGCGCTCATGATCCTCCTGCTGTCTAGTCTCTAAACCCTGATAGGAAACATCAATGGAAACCCTGCCTAAAACCAAACCCTCTATCTCCTCCTCCATCGCCTCAACTCGGCTTAATGGAATCTCCTCTAACTGACCTAAGGCCCTGTCAATCTGCTCCTGCTAATGGTCTAATCGTGTCTCAAGTGTAGGAGTAGTAGGCTATCTAGCGGCTGCAGCTCTAAAACTCTCACCGACCTCAAACCTACTAGTTGGAGTAGTCTCAATAGTAGCTGGTGATGGTGTGTCAAATCATGCACGCTTCTTGAGCGACAAGTCAGATATGGGTGTAGGGCCTCTGAGATGTGATTGTGCTGGTGGTGCTCCAGATGATGGTGAGGATGGGGATAATGATGATAGAGAGGATGGTGATGATGGTGGTGATGGTGTACATAATACTACTCTCTTTCACGCTGTCAAGCGGCGTCTGAGAGGGTAAGATGAAGTAAACACTCTGGCACGACCACTAGTGTTAGGGATAAGTGATGGTGGTGGTAGTGGTACATAAGCATCAGGTGATCTAGGAGTCCGAGTAAGAGAACGTACTCTCTTCCTAGCAGTGAGCTTCATAAGAGGTCCATTAGGATGCAGTCGGTATGCCCGACCAAAAGGTATCGGCTGTCCTGGCCGAATGATAGGGACAGCTCTAACCCTACGGCGAATCAATGGTGATAAGGGTGGTGTAGGTGCAACTTCGACCTCCTCAAAGGGTTCAGTCTCAGCATCGGATGGTATGGGTGATGAGTCTGGTGTAGAGTCAACTGATGTTAGGACTATAGTAGGTGGTGACGAGACATCCTCCATGTCAGAGTCTGAAGTAATGATGATAGGATGAGTATCTGAAGACATCTATGTGACAATCGACGTAAAATGAAAGTAAATAACCCGCATAATGTATGTATGAAACTGCATGTATAGTGAATATGCACTTATGATGAAATGATAAGATGCTATGATGATGTGGTTATAGTCTAGGGTATCATGGACAACCTAGTTCGCTATAACCTTAGCTCTGATGCCAATCTGTCACACCCCCAAATACCTGATTTGCAGCGGAATGGAATACCAGGGGCGCGACTGCCATAGCATCACAATAACAGTTATATTGAACGACCTAAAGTGTCGTTTTAAAATACATCGTTCGATTTCATAAA
The DNA here is from genome assembly GCA_021014915.2 of Artemisia tridentata subsp. tridentata. NCBI lineage: Eukaryota > Viridiplantae > Streptophyta > Magnoliopsida > Asterales > Asteraceae > Artemisia > Artemisia tridentata. The sequence goes on from CP139507.1 coordinate 198,099,510, forward strand.
ACATTCAGAGTTTACAAAAGATAGGTCCCAAAAGGTAATTCAAGTTGCGGAAATAAGTTTGTTACAAACCAAACGATAGTTTAAAGTGCATATAATTACAAGTGAGACGCGTCGTCACCGCGACTCTATGATATGTCCACATGCAAGCCATGATGCGAATGCCTTAATTACCTGAAAATACATTGCTAAAACGGTCAACAATAAAGTTGGTGAGAATCATAGGTTTATGTAAATGATAAGTCTCTATGGTAACCACAAGTATAAAGTGAAATGACAATAATGTCAAATAAAATAATACATTGGCTCTTAAGCTCATGATCCCGAAGCTAGACTGATATGAATGCCCCAAATTGAGTGTTTTGCCAGACACTCTAATATGATTCAAATAAAATGCGTTCGTAGACTAGTTGGCGCTACCAACCCGAACGGAGGAGTCACCCTCAATAGATCTATTCACTCACTCTCGCTTACTCGTAATTAACGGTTCATGATAAACTGGGGACTTTAACATGGTAATGAGGTAACTTAAGCAATGTAAATGAATTTGATACTTTGGTCCGTATGAAAGATGGTGCAATGTATTCTCCCCCGTAAGTTTTGAAATGAAACAATAAATTGAAAACGGGGCTATGAAAACTCACCTGATGTAATGGTTATGATAACAATAGGGGATACACTGAAATGAGGCGCGATCTCTAACCGCCACCTAATATGCATGATATGATCTAATGTAAATCATGAATTGATGCTACACATGCCAATACGTATGTTATCGATACCACTCGTGAAATTTGGAAATAATATTTATCGTCGAAAATATATTTTTGACGTCTTGTTAAGACATAAAACATTTTACGTGTATATATGTTGTAACGACATCCCACGATCATCGTTTGGTCGTTTATCGAAAAATAGAGTTTTCCGTCGCAAATAAAACACTCTGATAAATTTTTGAAAATGACTAAGTAGCCTCGTAAAGCTAGTCGCAAAACGGTGAACAATGAGCGTTAGGATAAGAGCTCAGCGGTTTTAGAAAGCTTGTAACAACATCTTAAATTCGTATCATCGAAATTTTGTCCATACGAGTCCCGGTTATAAAGATAAATAATTGTTAAGTTAGGTAGTCGGGCTAAATTTGCTATTTTTGTGCAGTTTTCGGGTATATTGGGAAGGTCGTATTTTACTCGTTACAAGTCCAATTGACGAATGGCTGGTCAATTTGGAAAATAGGCCGGGAGTAGTTGATTTTACCTCAAGGTGTTAATGTCTCAAACTGACTCGATCCATGAGAAAAACGGCTCTCTACATGGTTACCCGCAAAGGCAGTTTCACACTTAGAAAATATTTTTAAGTCAAAGCTGATGAAAATGTGTTGTGAACGTCGGGTTTCAAACGCTTGTATCTCGGTTGTTATAAGCTCGTTTTCTACGTTCTTTATGTCCTCGTCTTCTTATTACAGCAAACTAATAGATTTTTGATATGTCGGCTCGTCTAGTTCATGTTCAACGCCTTGTTTTAACCATTGAAAATCATGTGACAGCTTGTTATTTTTCAGAAAATAGTTTTTAGTCGTTAAACTTGAAATTAACGTATCTTTTTCGTCATAAGCTCGTTTTCACTCATTCCAGTGGCCATGGCTTCATTTTTGAGTGTATTTTCTAAATATATAAACCAAAATAACCCATTATCCACTGAAATTTCCAGATTTTACAAAAATGGACAGACCCTTATTTACTTTGTCAAAAAACCGTTTTTATTAGTTCAAGGCTTGTACAAAACCCTTCCAATCAACACCAAACCTATTCTAAACCTACCATACACCTTCTTAGGGTGTCATGGGTTCCTAATCTTCACAAAAAATGATAGAGTTCGTAAGAACACTAATAGGATACTTTAGGTTCATTTTTATAATAAAAACAAGTAATAAGTGGTATGTAACATAAGTATACTTGCATGCCTTGTTACTAGAACATAAAAATAGATCAAATAGAAGTATGTAAGAGTAGAAAATTTACTTAGAAACTTACTTGATTATGAAGAGTTTTTGAGGTAAATGACTTAATTACTTCAAGGTTTTTATTTCAAAACCCTAACTAGAATCACTAATAGAACTTGTAAAATACTTGAACTTGAAATCTTGATGAATTTTTCTTCTTCTTCTTAGTTTGGTCAAACCACAAAGAGGATGGGAGAAAATGATGATATTTTTTTGCTAGTTTATTTTGTTACTTGAAGTATTAATGGGAAGATATGTAGTGATTATTAGCTAGATAACTAGCATTGTTCTAATTTGTAGTCAAAGTTGGCTAGGAGGGGGGGGGGCAAGGGGGCGGCAAAAGGGGGAAAGGTGGATGAGGTGGTGGCTTATCATAATTAAACTTGTACTTGGTGTGTTTTAGCAAGATTTAGTTAGGATATTATGTGTTATCGGGTATTGAGTTAGCTAAAAATAAATTTTGACGAAACAAATTAAAGTATGACGAAGTTGTAAAATTTATAAAATCACATAACTTGCAAGTATCGGGTGTCTAATTAGTTATCGTGTTGAAATTTCGTAAACCGTCGTAGTTATAAGCTTTTAACGGTATATATAGCAAATAATTTCAAAACACCGGGTAAACTAGTAATATAATTTTTATATCACTGTAATGAGTGTGAAAATATATTAGGATCATAGTCGGGAGTGTCGGGTATATTGTTCGTAGTAAATGATTGAGTGGTAGCGTTTATTTAATAAATAAATATACGTGAATTGAAATTATGCAAACCCGTGAATGACCTAATACGAAGATGATGTTACTGATGATATGTAGACTATGTTATTGGCATCATTTATCCTATGTTATTCGTTTGTTTTATGTTATTTTATATGAGAATCGATACTTAATCGCTTACTTTTATAATTCTCAGTTATAAACAAGCGTTTGGTGAAAGTTTGCTATTTTGGACATAGATTGGAGCAAAATGGATCAACTTGGAAAAGTCTATTCAACTGAAGGACGATACGCCGTATCATTCTAGACAGATACGCCATACATAAAGACTTAGAAAAATATGAAGACCATTGCCTGACTTTGAATTATGCGCCGTATGGAATTTATCTCATACGCCTTATATGAAACCTTGGTCAACGAGAAGATCCGACTTGTTTTACTCCAGATACACTGCATGACATTCCAGATATGCGGCGTATCAATCTCAAGACTTCACCAAGATAATCCAAGATACTGAAGAACATGCACCGCGTGAAGACTGAAGGTACGCCGTATCTTATGACGGTGTATGAATATTCCTGAATATTATAATCTTGGACCCCACGCGAAGTTACCTAGATGCGCCGTATCAACTTAGTTGATACACCATATCGACCCTGCTGACAGAAACTATATAAACCCCATTCGACAGCCACATTTGATATACAAGTGCAACACAAACCCTAAGGAGAAGAATACAAAAGAATTGGCAGCACAAGACACAACCTAAAGGAAGAATTCAGTGCAGTAAGAAGGTTGTTGATCCTAGTTATGAACTTGATCGAATTCCTTAGCTTGTAAGGGTTAGTTATCTTAGATAAATCTTAAACAACTAAGTATAGAAACTGCCTTGAAGTTTATCAAATACAATGCGGAATCTAGTATTTGATCTTAAGAAAAAATTTGTATTGTATAAAACAATGAACAATAACACAAGAATAACAAACTAAACACTTCAATATTATTGATATAATACGAATACTCAAAAGTATTAGGGTTTACAACCTTAAAGTTCTATAAAGAATCATGTGTGTAATCAGTATCTATCTCTATGCCCTAGGACCTCCTTTTATAGACTAAGGAGTCCTAGTCGGCTTACAATGATTTTCTGTACAAGATAAATATTTATAGAATCTTTTATATATTTATATAGACATACTATACATAATAACCGACTCTAATACTCTAGCAACACTAATAATGCATCAGCAGCACTAACTCTTTGTTCTGGCAGCATTAAGTCTCTAGCAGCATTAACTTAGTACTAGCAGAACTAAGTTTCCTTCTAGCAGCATTAACTACTTAGAGTATTTTTCCTTGAAGTCTGTCAGCAATCTTAACTTCCATCAGTAGCATTAACCATCATGCATTTCTTGTGTTAACCATGAGCTGTCTTAATCATATAAGCAGCAGTAACTCAAGAAGCCTTTAAAACCCAACAATCCTCCCCTAAACTTGATATTTTCCCTTAAAATCATCAAGTTTCAATCTAAGCTTGAACCTTCACCAGGAGAATGCTTCCAAACACTTCATTATTCATTCCTCAGTCTTATAATAAACCAAATAAGCTCGTCTGCCATACTTTCATTCATTCCATATTCCATATGAAGCCTACTTTCAAGCATCTTTCCTAATGTTGTCTTTGTGAGTGGATACTTCTTTTCAACCATAATGTAGATATGCATAGCATCCATTGTCAACTCATGAAGTCCACATGTATCTATCAACCTCCAGCTTATCACCTTCTGGTTATAAAAAGGTCTTCTCCATACTTCATCTTCTACATGAGGTTCGAAGATATTCTTCAAATCTCCCCACAAAACATAATCTTGATCAGACACTGGTTGCTTCAATGGTCTTGTTGGTCCATACTTTTCCTTAACAAGCTTCCAAAGAGTCTCTAAATCCTCTCTGTTAAAGCTTCTTAACATCTAATTAAACCTGAAGAATATATAAAACTTTCCATCAGCTCTTCTGATTTCATATACTATTTTCTTTATGCCATCTTTATATATTCTCCAACCAACAATATTTGGAAGTTTTATAGCCAAAGGTACAGCATCAATATTGGTCTTCATCATCATCAGAAACCACTGTTATATACCGTTTAATATCTTCTTCTGTACCTTTGTCTTCATTAGCCTTTTGTTTATTATCAACTGATTGCTTTTGCTCTGTCTACTCATCAATTTTCTGCTTCTTGCTGCCTTCAAGTTCTATTTCATCTCCAGCTCTCTTAGAACCTCTTACCACCTCTTCTTCATTTATAGCAATGAAAGTATTTTCTCTCTTGAATACCTTGTCAAATTGATCTTTTATCTTTTCAAAACTAAGATTCTTCAACTGACTAGGCTTCCAATTATCCATTTTTTTTAGATATGTACTCATTACTTTCCTTTGTTCAGCTTTGGTGGGTGGTTTTTTTCTCTTTTCTTCAGTCCTCTTCTAAGCAAAGAATTTCTTTCTCTTGGCCCAGAATTCCATGAAGAGCTTTGATTTTTCTTTTAAGGATAGCTCTTCATGTTCATCTTGCCACATTCTCTGGGCTAACATGTGGTCTGCTTCTCACTTTGCTTGTATGTCATCCCAAGAATGTATTTCTGCAAGGCTAGTCTCTTCATCTTCTCTAGCCTTCCTTTCTCTTTCTTCCCAAATTCTTTTATCTTTAGCATCATACTCTTCTTGTTGTTTTCTGGCTATTTCTTCATCTAAGAGCATCTGCTTTGTCTTCGAAAGAGATTTCTTTACAGGTTCTTCAATTAAGATTCCCTTGCCTTTACCCTGTGAAGGTGGTTGTGATTGTTTTGTTTGTGTTGTTGTAGGTATGGGCTCTTGGATAACAACTCCTTTAGATGGTGGTTTTGATGTCTTCAATTCAATTATGGCTTGAGCTAAAATAGTTTCATCATTCATCAAATCAACACTAGCAGCAGGAACTGTTGTTGTACCAGCAGCATTAATATTTTCATTAGCAGCACTAATTGGTACTTCAGCAACATTAACATCACCAACACCCATAGCAACATCAGCAACATCAAATTCAGTAACCTCTCCTACAACCATGCTCTCATTTCCCCCTCCCCCTGTTTGGGAGCATCCTCTTTTAAGACCTTGAGAACATTTGTAGAACTAGAAGATTCCACCCTTTGAGTTGTACCCACCTTTTTTAATCTTTTAAATATATGTGCTCTTGACCTCTTTTTCCCTTCCAAATATTTAACCCAGGCCTTCAACCCCTTGATTTCAGCACCTTGAGAAGTTGTAAGTTGTTAGAGGTCAAGAACATCTTTTGTTAATCGGGTACATTGAGCCATCAATTCCTTTATAAGTTCCATGCTACCCTCATCACTTCGGAGTGTGTTACCTCCCCCGAGTGGTGAATCATTGGGCGAGTTAGGCATAGCCTCAGACCAAGCCTGAGCATCTACACCCCCCATATTTTCTGGTTGGCTAGGACCTTCACCTGAATCAGTTCCATGAGAACTGAATTCATTAGAAGTTGCCTTAGATTGGGTCTTACTTATGTTACCACTGTCCTGCTCTGCATCTAAGCTTGCAGCAGTAGTGGCAACCCTTTCTAAACTATGACTCCTCTCCTTATGCACAGCCTCATCTGCTTCCATACTAGCACTAGCCTGAGGTAGCTGAGTGCCCTTTTTGGTGAACATACGGGTATAGGTCTTTTGAATTGTTGATATGGATGCTAAAATTGTGGGTGTGTGATGGGTATCAACTGGGATTCCTGAACCTTCACCCTGTGTTTGACCTAGTTCCAACATTGTTTGAAACAATGGTGTAACCATGCCTAAAAAACCCTTTCCCTCTCTCTTCATGTTAGCAAAAATCTTTTAAGTATGAGAGAGAGCAGGATAAACCTTGTTATGAACCTTTATATTTGTAAATTTTTTGTCCATAAGAAGTTGTAAAAACCTTGGATATAAGTAATATTTGTTTGAAGCACTATCCAAGCCCTTAACCACACTATCAAAAATTAATTTTGAAAAATTAAATCTTTGATTTTTAGCTAAGTAGATAATGGCAGAAGCCATATTACTACTGAACTCATTCCAGCCAGTAGTCTTTGGACTAAGACACTGTAAGATAGTGTGGATTAAGAATTTACACTATGGAGAGAAGGCACCTTTTGAAAATTTTAAAGAATTACTTTTGCTATCGTACCCCATCAGTGCAAGGTTTTCAAAAATTTTAGAGTTTGAAAGATTTTCAAAACCTTCAGCATCTGCTAGATAAAGAACATCCCTAACACAAGCATCAATAATGAAAATCTTCTGCCCATCCACAAGGGCATGAATTTGTACTTTCTCATCAATAGTGTTGACCTTAGCAGTAGCCCAAAACTGTTTGATGTTGGAAACATATATGGTTGGATTTACTGTTAATGCATACTTGATATGAGTAGCATTAAGAAAATCTATGATTTCAGTAAACCCTTCACTTTCTCTGGGTTTTTACAAAAATGCAATCATGTTATGTTGGTCTGCAAAAGACAGAGTCGACATTGTGAATTTTGAAAATTTTTGGTAGGGTTTTGCTGAATTTTGCAATAAATTGATGAAAAACAAGTTAAGGTTTATGTTTGAGAGAGTTTTGATCAGATAATAGCACTTGTGTGAACGATTGAATTATATATTTATAAAACAGTACCCTACACTCTCAAACATAGCCGCAGAAACCTAGTAGCACTAAGTTAGGCTTAGCAGCACTAACTTATGCCTAGCAGCATGAACTCAATTTCCACTTCTAATAGCTTATTAATCAGCACTCCAGCACTTATCTCAGCTTACCCTACAAAAGATTAGTCCAAAAAAAACACAAAACCACAAACATAACACAATTTACAATAATCACATTATCAATTATACTTAGCATTACTAAGTATAACTGGCAGTATTAACAATACAGTTTTAAGTAAACTAGCAACACTAAGTATACTTAGTAGTAGAAACAATTTATTGACCTAATAACAGTACTAATCCTTACAAAAATTTACAAAAACACAATGAGATCAGAATTTTCAAAGATTTATCATTCTAATACTGACAACCAAAAATTGAAATCTACCCACATCAAAAGCTTTTGTGAGCAAATCTGCAACATTACTATCAGTATGAATTTTAACAATCTGTATTAACTTCTTTTCATAACAATCTCTTATAAAATGATGTCTTATCTCAATATTTTTTGTTTTTGAGTGATAAGCAAGATTTCTTATAATGCACATAGTACTGCTATTATCAATATATATTTTTGTATGCATAAAATTGTACCCATAATCCAGTAATTGATTCTGAATCCAGAGCACTTGTCCACAACAACTAGAAGCAGCTACATACTCAGCTTATGTTGTGGAATTTGCAACCACAGTTTGTTTCTTGCACTACCATGAAATTAATCTGCAGCCTAGAAATTGACAACCTCCTCTTGTTGATTTTCTATCCAAGCTAGCTCCAGCATAATCACTGTCAGTGTATGCAATCAGATCAAAAGGTGAATCTTTTGGATACCAAAGACCCAATTTGGGTTGACCTTTCAAGTATCTAAAAATTCTATTCACAGCACTAAGATGTGAAACTTTTGGTGTAACTTGATATCTGGCACAGGCACACACTACAAACATAATTTCAGGTCTTGAAGCTGTAAGATACATCAATGAGTCAATCATTGATCTATATAAATGGACATCAACTTCTTAACCATCTTCATCTTTGAGCAGGGGCTTGGAAGTTTTCATTGTTGTCTTTGCAGGCTTCACATCAGTAAACCCAAACTTCTTCAAAATTTCAGCTACATACTTATCTTGATTGATAAATATGCCATCCTCCTTTTGCTTAACTTGTAACCCTAAGAAGAATGTGAGTTCACCCATAGAACTCATCTGAAATCTTTCTTGCATTAGCTTTTCAAATTCAACACATAACACCTTGTTTGTTGATCCAAAGATAATATCATCAACATAAAATTGAACTAACAAGATATCATCTTTGTGCCTTCTGATGTAAACTGTAAAGTGCTTTTTCCACCTTGTAGACCTTGTTAGGAAAATTAGGATCTTCAAAACCAGATGGTTGAGAGACATAAACTGCTTCATCAATTGTCCCATATAGAAAAGCACTCTTCACATCCATTTGACAACTACAAAGTCTTTGTATGAAGCATAAGCCAAGAATAACCTTATAGCTTCAATTCTTGCAACTGGAGCAAATACTTCATCATAATCAATACCTTCTTCTTGAGTGTATCCTTGAGCTACTAACCTTGCCTTGTTTCTAATCACAATGCCTCTTTCATCCTTTTTGCATCTGAAAACCCACTTAGTACCAATTGCCGTCTTCCCATTAGGCAAATCTACCAGAGTCCGAACTTCTTGAAGCTTGAATTGTAAAAGCTCTTCTTGCATAGCCTCCACCCAGCTTGGATCCTGTAATGCTTTATAAGCATTCTTGGGTTCTATTTATGATAGAAAACAAGCAAACAAACAGTTTTGAAGGTCTTTGTGACTGTTTCTTTGATGAAGGGATCTAGCAAAGAAACCTTATTCCTTCAAACCTTTTGTCATGTTTCTTGTTTGAACAGCAGATTATGGCTCTCCAATGATTTGTTCCTTAGGATGATACTTGTGAATTCTGGTAGTTGGAATAGGACTGACAGGAAATTCATCTTCCATATTGGTTATGTCAGCCTTTGCACCAAGTACATCATCATCAGTATCAGGATATATTTCTTCCAATTGAGGCATGTTTGGATCATCTTGATAGTCATCATCATCAAAAGATATGCCTTCCTTGTCAGCAACATTAACACTTGGCTTAACAGTACTAACAGAGTTAGTACTGCTAGTGTTAATTTCTTCATTGACAACATTATTTGATACATCATCCTTTACATGTTCACCAGTCTGCTTTTCTTCATTAATCACTTTATCATCATCAGAAGATTTTACAACATCTTCTTTATCATCTTTTGAATCTTTAACAAGATCATTTTCTTGTGAACTCTTTGACTCTTGGGTTGAGAAAGGTGGATCTGCAGTCCATATGGGTAGCAAAATGTACTTCTTTGCTGGTTCAGTCTCCTTCTTTGCTTGTATACCTGCATCAGTATTAGCTTTTGTACCTGCATACTCATTAGATTGTATACCTGCAACAACTGGCTCATAATTCATAGTCTCGGTTAGTGAATCGATATCAAACAGCCAGTTTGGTCCACTCCCTGCAACATTAGGTGTACTCTCACTAAACCTAACATGCAAGTTCTCTTCCACTTTCCTGGTCCTACTATTGAACACTCTAAAAGCTTTGCTATTCATTGAGTATCCAATAAAGAAACCTTCATCAGCCTTGCCATCAAACTTGCCTAAGTGATATATGGTATTCAAGATAGTAACAGCACACCCAAATGGTCTTAAGAAATCTAGCAATGGTTTTATACCATGTAAAAGTTCATAAGGGGTCTTGTTGTGAGGCTTAACTACTTTACTTTTATTCTGCACATAGCAAGCAGTATTAACTGCTTCATCCCAAAAAGTAGTAGGTAATTTAGAATCAGCTAACATTGTTCTAGCAGCCTCAATAAGTGTCCTATTCCTCCTATCAGCAACACCATTTTGTTGAGGAGTTCTAGCTACACTATACTGTCTCTCAATACCTTTCAACTCACAAAACTGGTTCATATCCCTATTCTTGAACTCAGTTCCATTGTCACATCTTATCACTTTAATCTTATGAATAACTAGGCTTTCTATCTTTGTTAGGAAAGCCTTAAGAATGCTACTGGTTTCATCCTTAGTTGCTAAAAAGAAAACCCATGTAAACCTACTATAATCATCTGTGACAACTAGGCAAAACGTCTTTTTCATTAAACTTTTCACAAATGTTGGTCCAAATAAATCCATGTGTAGCATATGTAAAGGCTGACTTATATAGTTCACTGCTTTGGACTTACAAGAAGCTCTGTGTTGTTTTCCCTTCTGACAAGCAACACAGATTTCAGTATTTTCAAAAAAATTTGTAGGTAACCCTCTTACAAGGTTTCCCTTAACCAATTTATTTATTGTTTTGAAATTTAAATGTCCAAGCCTTCTATGCCAAAGCTTAGATTCATCAGATGTGGCCATTGCAAAGAGAGAAGTCAAACCTCTTTTGGGAACCATGCTCTTTAGATTAACACTATATATGTTGTCTTTTCTAGGAACCTTAAGCAAAACATGACTTTCATCAGTCAACTTAAAGTCAGAAGGCAAGACAAAACATTCAGTGTCAGTAAAAAGAACATTGTTCTTTTTGTAATACATTTGTGAGACACTAAAAAGATTAAACTTAAGCTCTTTGACAAAATACACATTCTCAAAATCTAATTTACCAGTTCTTATCGTACCTTTGCCTATGATTTTCCCTCCTTTGGGATTACTCCCAAAAGAAAAATGTCCTCAATCAATTTCTTCAAAATCTTCAAGATAGGACATGTCTCCTGTCATGTGCCTAGAGCATCCACTGTCAAAAACTCCTTCATCCTCAAATTTCACCTGTGGATTGCCCTGCACATAAAGTAAGAAAATCAGTTTCTCTTGGGGACCCAAGCCATTACTGACTTGGATCTGCCTTGTGCATCAATGTAATTGTATTTCTTTAAAACTATTGATGCACTGCTATTTCTGGAAACATGATCTAAAACTTTATCTTTTGGTTTCCAGACCCAGCAAGCTGAGGCCTTAACAGCATAAAAATGTTGTGTTCTTTTGAATGGGCCTTTTTACAGATAAATGTGTTGTATTTGAAAAGTGTAACCTTGAATTAGCACCATTCACTGTTCTTTTTGAGTTAGCAGTACTAACTGATCTAGCAGTATTAGTTACTACTGCTGGTTTAGAAATTTTTGTTTGGCAGTATTAACTGATACTAAACCAGATCTCATTTGTACTGCTGTTGGAACCATGTTTCTTTTAGCATGTGGGTAAGTATTTTTAGAAAAACTTTGATGAATCACCCTTCTAGCATAGTTTCATACAGACTTTTGATAGTAAAAACAATTTTCCTGTAAATGCTCAAACTACCACAGTGATAACAAGCCTTGTTAAACATCACAAAGTCACTTCCTAATCTTTTTTACATAATGTTATTCGAATTTCTCTGGTTCCCTCTAGGCCCGTTAGTGTACTCCCTAGGTTGCTCAGTATATTCAACAATTTTCCAAGACACCTTATCACCAAATCTAGGTTGGAAAAACTTAATCTACTAGACTTAACTGTTTTACCTTCTAACTTAGGTGTAGACTTTACCTGTTCCTCATCATCATCAGAAACCCAATCTTCAATGATAGGTGCATCAATATATGTCTTTTCAACCATAGATTTCTCCTCATTAGACTTACTATTCTCAACTAAAGACTTATCATCAGACTCAACTAAACAAGACAATTCAGGTATAAGAGGTACATACTTTCCTGTTATTGAAGGAGGTACTTCATTATAACCTATACCACTACCTCTCCACATAAGTTGACACTCAGTTGTCTTATTTACACTTTCAGTTTAACTTGATGTTTTTCTTTTTCCTGATAAGCTGCATCTTTTTCTTTTTAGGCCTTTTCTAACCTTTTAGTAAGTTCATTAATGGCATTCTCTTTAACATAAAGCTTACTTTCTAGAACATTAACCTTATCAACATACTCTGACTCATTCTGTTTAAAGAATTCAAGTCTTTGTTCAACAGATTGTAAGCCTATTTTCGAATTGGTTTCTTTCAAATCGTGGGTCGATGATTCTGTTATCTATATTTGCTTGCATGTAAACTGAGCTTCGTATCATAATATTATATACGATCATACCTGGATTACTATTACATGCAAATTGAACATTGATTTTCATGCTATTAAAACCCTAACTTGCGTTGGGGTTTATATCTTTCTTATTGGACGTGTGATGCTGCTGTTCACTCTTGTATTGTATACAACTAGTATTATCTGATGAGGGTAAAGAGTGAGTGAGTTTGAAAAGGTTAATATGTCTGGTTTTAATGAGGAGTTGAATGTTATGAAGATAGAAAACTCTAAGTTTACTCATTAATACTGTCTACGAGTTAGTGTTGCTTATGGTTTAATGTTGCTCATCGTTATGCTCGTTGGTTTTGATGCTGCTTGTTGGATGGTTAATACTGTTGTGTTATGTTAATGCTACTAGCTTCACGTTAATACTACTGGCTATTTGATTAGTGTTGCTCATTATCGTTAATACTGCTAAAGGATTTTTAGTGCTGCTATTCGGTTTTTAGTACTGCTTGTTGATAGTTAAGGCAGTTTGTTAAACATTAATACTGCTAAGTCTGATTGTTAGTGCTGCTGCCTTAAAATGTTAATGTTGTTCAAGTTTTTAGTGCTGCTCATTGAATATTGCATGGTTCACTGGAATGTGTGATGGACAAAATTGAGGTAATGTGATTGATGAAGTTAATGTTATATGTTTACACTACTCCATGTAACTACTGCTTGCTAAGAGGGTACAAGGTCAACTAGAATTTCTTTATGATTCAAGGCTGATGCAAGGTTTCATGGATTCATGGTGTGAATTAAATATTCAGTTGAGAAAGTTTTGATCGATATCAGATACTACATGGATTTTATTCTCGAATGAGTTTGAGAGATGTTGGACATACACTGAAGATAGTTTGGTTTTGTTTTAAATGTTCTTCAACGTTTAAAAGGCTCGTATTTGGATTATAATGAAGAATTGGCTACGAAGAGAAATTGTTTATCTCTTATTTGAGATTGAAGTGAGGTTCACGAAGGCGTTTACTTATTTCATCATCAATATTCCTAGCTATTGATTGGTGACTTGCTTGTTTATATATGGTTTATGATTAGGACTTGGTTTATCTAGTTTTCATAGGTCAAGGGGTGGATGGACGAAGACCTTGTTAACTATCACTTAAAGGAGATACATTGTAGTACTCAGTGTCACACGATGAAGTCGCTGTGGATAAATTCAAGAGGTTTAGAGATTTGATACACACAACTCTCTATACCGTTTTCAATTAATAATAGTGCAAGCTTAAGTAATTTTGGGATATTTTACTTTGGTTTCAAGTTTGGTATATCAAGTTTTCTTCATTAGTGATCATTACAAAGGAGTCTACAGATTTGAAGAATCATGAAGATGATTAACACATTGATTTCAGGGGAAGCTTATTCTTATGATGTGTTTTATCATTTGATGTTCATGCACCACTCAAGGGGAAGTTTTTGATTCTTACTACTGTTGATCATTATTACTACTACTAGTTGGAGTTTCTACTGTTTTGGATTCATTTTTCTTATATATGCGTCATGGATGGCAATTTGAAACATTGGAAGGCTTGGATTAGGAGTGTGGTATTGGTTTGTAGTGGTCAAAATCATATTTGTATACGTTCCCTATTTGATTATAACAAAAAGGAGAAGAGATGTTGTGGTGATATGGCATGGATTAAGGGGAAAACAAGATTGTTTCATTCATGGTGATATATAAATTATCTCAACTTCTTTACTTCGTCTAGGGAAGTTCGTACAAGAATGTGTTTGATTTGTCATCATCAAATAGGGGAAGATTGTTGGGTTTTATTGATTTGATGATACAAAACAAGAAGAATGAAACATGAAGGACTTAAAACGAAAAGAAAGAAAACTACAAAAAGATGGAGGATTTGGAAGATTCTAGAAGATATGCTTAAAAGAATATTTTGTTTCCTTATTGTATTAGGAATGTTTTCCTTGTAAACCTAGATGATCTCTATTATATAAAGAGACATTAGGTCATTAGTTTTTGTATGCATACAATGTAGACGTCTAAAGGTGTGTGTGTGTTCTAGGCGTGTGTTCTTGTAAACGCCTAGATAGTAGGTTTAGTGTTTGTTTTACACTTCAAGGTCAAGTCTTGATCCCTGTTACAAGTTGTGTAACACGTTCTACCATGATCAAGTAGAATTGGAGTGTGTAGGAGATTGTAAAACCTTGTTGATAATAACAATTGATTCTTTGTTGAATATTCCGCCTTTGTTATTATTTGTCCTATATTAGACCTAACAAGTCTAGAGCTATAACGTTCCTACAAAGATCCTGCTAGTACTTTAATTCATAGAAAAACTCGTTTACTGGTATTAGCAATCTGTTTATGGATGAGTTAGTGTCTTTTTTACTATTTGATTGGACTTAATATTTTCCAGCTGTTATAAAGAGTATTTGATGTTTATTTTGTTTCTTTATGCATGTGCTTTGATTGCGTATTAGGATTTATCGCGCCTTGTCAACGTAGGCTCACGCAATTACTTCATCAACATCGTTTGCATAATTAATGTAAGCCTGTAAAAGGGATAAATAATACATAAACCTAGTAATCATTAAGTGTTTACATGCCTGTAACTAAGACTCCACTGAGTGAGAATAGATTTTAGCACTCATCTTATACAGCTAAGCATTTAAACATGTGGCAAGTTTTCCTACTATCGGCTCGACCTCTTATATGTGTCTGTTTTCTATCTGTGTACGTGTTTGCCATTCGCTTATTCATTCCCTTAGTTTTATTTACTGTGTACGTGTTTGCTAGTCTCTTAGGCTGAAAACCCCTCTTGCATTAGATTAGGGCATTAGAAATAACTTAGGATTAAAATACTGATAGATATCTAGGTGTTAACGTTCCACTCTTAGTGTTCGACACTCTACTTACCAACTAGCTACATTGATCGGGTACACTGCTCGTTAGTGTGTGTTATATGATAAGTCGGCTAAATATAAATTTAAAACTTGATAATATATCTATTCTACAACGATATACGCACGCATCAAAGACCCATGTAAGAAGAACCTGAAGATTCAGTTTGAAGACACTTGGAGCTATAGTAATGACAATGATAATGAAGAAAGAAACGAATCATGTCTTATGGCGCTTGAATCTCAAAAGGTACATCTAAAACCATTTATCTCAAATAAAACATTAAATGCTAATGATTTACAAAATGATAATTTTGAACTCATATAAATAAATAATGATTGGATTAAAGAGATAAAAGCTTTACTCTGAGAAAAACGTATTCTACAACATGAAACAAACAAACTCTCTAGTAGAGCAAGGGAGCTTGAGCTTGAGATTAAGAACATCAAAACCAAAGAGGTTGTTGAACCATGCTTAAGTTGTGAAAGACTTACACATATGGTTGACTCTTTGAATAATGATGTATCTAAACTTCAAGATGAAGCTTTGAGTTTTTCAAAATTTAAGAAAAATTGCATCACTTTAGACAATCAGTCTTCGTCCCAAAATAAGGAAGATCTTGGATGTTTTAAAACAGTAAAAATTACTTCCAAAAGTTTAGAGAAACCAAAAGTGTTCACTAAAGAAAATCAAAATAAGAAACCGAGAATCTCAAAGCCTGGCGCGCTGGCTGACGCGCCAACACGCTAGTAGCGCGCCAGGCTCGGTAATCAAATTGATGATTTATCTTGTCTTCATTCTAAACCTATAATTCCTCAAACACATGTATCAAATTCTTATGGTATTCAAGTACCTACTTTAAGTGTTAAAGAAATGAAACTATTTTACAAACCAATTACACATGATGGACATGATTCATTCAAATCACATAAAACTTATTCAAAAAAACAAGTATCATAGTCAATCATCTTTTAATACAAGAAATGCTTTTCATAGGAGAGACAACTCCTACCCACACAAAAAATTTCAAAGACCAAGTAACCTAAGTTCTCCTCTCAAGACACTCCTTGGACAATATTCTCGGGATTCGGACTTAAGATACTTTGTAACTTACTCAAAGACCAAAGAATGTATAACATGGAAGTGGTTTATGCTAACCTCAATGGACCCAAAATACAATGGGGACCACGAGTTTGAGTTTCATGTATGTTTTATAGGGATGTCAAGAATATAAGTCTAAGCCGAGCAAAGCAAGTAAGCCATACATTGTAAAGGTTTATAGACATCCCAATAACGTCGGTGGAGGTAATTATATTTCTAATTCTATGAAATTAATGCTTGACTTTGATAAGTGTAGTTGTGTGAATGCATGTGATAGTGTAATGATTAGGAATGCTCATATGTGCATTATGGGAGCCTTCTCCAAACATGAAATATGTCTTGCATCTATAATAGATAATTCTACTCTTTGGCATAAAAGATTTGGGCATGTTAACATGAAAGTAATTCATAAGTTAATTTCTAAAGAATTAGTTAGAAATTTACCTAAGCTTAATTTTGAAAATCATTCTTGCAATGCATGTAAATTTGGAAATCAAGTCCATGCAAGTCAAAACTTAAAAATAACATTTCGAGCAAAAGAATCTTAGAACTACTTCATATAGGATTATTTGGTCCATCAACCACTCAAAGCTATGAAGGTAACTTCTATACTATGGTTGTTGTTGATGATTACTCAAGGTATACATGGATACAATTTTTGAAATCTAAAAATGAAGTTTTTGAAAAATTCAAAGTCTTAGGAAAAAGTCTACAAAACCTACATGGTTGTTGCATTGCATCAATTCAAACAAGCCATGGTGGAAATTTTCATAAAAATGTGCAATTTGGGGAATTTTGTGATAAATATGGAATCTTACATAATTTTCGATCCCCATGCTCTCCTCAAACTAATGGGGTTGTTGAAAGGAAGATTTGGAATTTACAAGAAATGTGTTGTATAATGCTTAACGATCAATCTATCTTACAAAAGTTTTGGTGTCATGCTATAGAATCCGCATCCTTCATTCTAAATAGAACATCAATAACTAGAACTGTAAATAAAACACCTTATGAGATTCTTATGGGCAAAAAGCCATCTTTAGGATACTTTAAAGTTTTTGGTTGTAGATGCATAATATCTAAAACTTATAATGGAATCTTTTTGGGATATTCACATACATCAAAAGCTTATAAATTTTTTAATAAAGAGACTTCGAAAATTCTAGAAACAATCAACGTAATCTTTAACGAAAACACTAGAAGATTAACTAGGAGAATATGATGATCAAAACCAACATATTAATCAAATTGACCTAGTTGAAACAACAGAACATAGTGTAGAAAATTTAGAGGAAAATGTTTTTATTTCACAAGCTCAAAACAATGCATTTGCATTCATATGTACAATAGAACCTAAGTGTTTAGAGGAAGCCATTAGTGACGAAAAATGGATTTTGGCAATGCATCTTGAATTAGATCAACTCACACGCAACGATGCTTGGGAATTAGTCCCACTACCTAGTAGTCATATCGTTTTAGAATTAAAATGGACTTTTAAGAGCATCTTGCATGATATTGGAACAATTTGTGAAAACCAAGCTAGGTTAGTGATACATGACTCAGACCAAGTAGAAAAACCCATTAATCACATTTTTGCCCCGGTTGCACAAATAGAGTCTTTACGTATTTTACTTGCATATGCATGTAGTGGAATGTTCAAGCTAAAACAAATGGATGTCAAAAAAGTTTTTAGTCGAGTCGTCAAAAATGAGATCTATGTAACACAACCACCGGGATTTATTGATTTTCAAAAACCTAATCATGTTTATAAAATAAAGAAAGTCTTGCATGGACTTGGACTTGATAATCATTCATGGCATAATAGTGTAATATCATTCCTTGTTGATAATGAATATGCAAGAGACATGAAAAATAAGTCGTTATTCTTCAAGAAAAAAGACAAGCATCAAATAATCATTCAAAATTTTGAAGATGATATTGTCTTTGGATCTACATGCCAAAAATTGCATGACGAATTTATTAAATGCATGCATGAGAAATTTAAAATGAATGTTTCAGGAGATCTTAAGTCTATGCTAAACTTACAAGTTGTACAAAGTGACAATGGCATATTCATATCGGAATTAAAATACTTGAGAGAGTCTCTCAAGAGATTTGATCTTGAGAATGCTAAGTCCATCAAAACGCCAATGTCAACCGATCTAAAACTTACATTAGATAAGGAAGGATTTTTGGTTGATTGCTCTAAATATCGATGTATGATAGGATGTCTACTACACCTAACCGCTAGTAGACCCGACATCATGTTTAGTGTATCTTTGTGTGCACGATTCTAAGACAACACCAAGGAATCTCACATGAATGCCGTTGTACAGATATTTAGATACATAAAGAGCACACCTTACCTAGGCCTTTGGTACCAAAAAGCCTCGGGTATTGAAATAAGTGTTTATACCGACTCGGATCACGCTGGTGATTATGTTGATCGAAAACGTACTAGTAGTGTATGCACCTTTGATAGAACTTATGCACCACACCATCTATAAGTTCTTGGACCGTTTTGGACTCTAGGTTGTTTAGACCTTGATCTAGGATAAACAATAAGCACAATGATAATAATAAGCACAGCGGAATAACATAAATAATATTATTATTATCAATAAGGTTCTTCGTCGTCATCTCTAACAACTACTATTACAAACACATAACCCCAGTTCTACGTGATCAAGTGTAGAACGTGTTAGCTACACTAACAAGGAATCATAAGATCCTTAAGGTTAAACAAAACTAATAACCAAGCATTTTCTACCCAAAACCCACGCCTGGTTTTCCCACACACATATACTTTTGGTGTTTTACATCTTGACACACACACTTAAAACTAATTCCCTGTATCTCTTTATATAATAGAGATACAAGGGTTACAAAGGAATAAACTAGAATGATAAAAGATATGTAGTAATCTTTTCTTCTTTTGAAGTTTCATTCTTTATCACAAATAGTCCCTCATGTTTCACATGTTTTGTTTTTATCAACTCAACTATTCGACCCAACAATCTTCCCCTAGTTGATAATGACAAAACTAAGTACGAACTTCCCCTGAAGTCTTCTAAGTATGAAAGATGTCGTCTTCCCCTTAATCCATGCATATCATCAAGGATCTTCAAGCTGCAAATCTTCAAAATATTCTTCCCCTTTTTGTCATCATCAATTAGGGGACAAAAGTAAGCAACTTTGATCTTCATAACCACAAACTAGTACCATACATCCAATTTAGTCTTCCAATGTCTTGAATCGCCCTCCATGAATGAACACCAAAACGCTTTCTTTTATAAATGAACTCAAGACAGAAAAATTCCAAATCTTTAGTAAAAATACCAACGAGCAATCATAAAAACCTTCACCTCGATGTAGCACATAAATGGTTACACATTTGAACAATAAGCTTTCCCTAAAACCCATATGTTAACCATTCGAATCTCCAATTCTGTAGGCTTTATATAATGTTGAAGAAAACTAATCGTTACCAATTTGATGCTGAAGTAGAAGAAACCAACCTTGTGTCTTATGTCTTGTACTAAAAACGACTTCCAACGTATACTTAACGTATAGGGAGATCGCAATCCCTCGAAAATAATCACTGACCACAATAACATAACTCCTTCAAGTGTTTGTCAATTCGTAGTCACTTGAACGAACGAACAAGTTATCTTTAAAGTGTAACACCCACCTTAAGATATAATAAAACACAACCTTGAAAAATTCCACTGCATCATCAAATAAGCAACAAATACTCTTCTTTAAGAACAAATAATAATGAGCCTTTAAATCATTTAAGAACCGTAAACAAAATCCAATAACCAAATCTCTCCTGTGTATGTTTCTTCCTCGTGTGTGTGATCCAAATCAGTCGAGAACCAACTCATGTACTTCCCCGCAATTCTTGTAATCCATGCTCGTAAAAATCACAAATATTAATAAATAGCATCAAACAGTCTAACGAGCAGCATTAATAATTGATGAGCAGTAGTAAGTATCAAAAGCAGTATAACCAGTTGTCATTTAACAAGCACCAGTAACTCTCACCAACTAGCAGCAATATCGAATCAAATAGCAGCAGTATTAATCGTGTAAGCCCAGCAGTAGAAACTATATAAGTAGCAGCATTAACTTTGAAGCAATACTAACTATGAAAGTAGCAGCAGTATCCAAGCGTAGCAATTCAAATAATACCCGAGCAGTAGTAACGAACAAGGAGCAATACTAATCCAGATCTATGTAACCAAGCAGCATTAATCATGAAGCTATGAGCAGCACTAATAGTGAACAAGTAGCAACTCAATTAGGGTTTGTACTTAACCTTTTCTGCACGCTAGGGTTTGCTACGAATTACCAGTAACATCATTGTTTCTCCATATCAACTTTGAAACAACATGAAAAACCCTAGCAACTCTTCAATAATTCTTCTTGTTACTGTCAAACAGAACCAGTAATAAACCAATGCCTCATCCATGAGTAACATTAATCACAAAGCTAGTAACATCTCCAAATCTGAATAATACGAATCCAATAATCCTAACCATCACCAGAAAACTACACAGCATTAAGTCATCGAACACCAATTTTCCCTTCAATTCCAATACAGTCGCGTTAATCATTGCCAATACCAGTAGATCATCATATGAATTAGGGTTTATTATCACCACTAAAAACACCACAGCAAGGATACTTTTTTTTTAAGTATCCAGACAACACTTTAAAAGTGTCGCTAAAACCCAAAAATCACTAAAAATCGATCATACACATCCAGAAGAATCTGTTTTAACTCTGATCTGTTCTGTTTAACATCTACTGAAGACATGGAATCCGAATCAACACACATGGTGACTGCATCAAAGGTGCCCATGCTCAAGCCTGGAGAGTATGAGCTTTGGAAGATGAGAATACAACAATACATCAAGATGCTTGACTACTCAATATGGGAAGTCATTCTGAACGGTGATACTTTACCAGCAAAAGCTGCTGATGGGACACCTTTACCCATTAAATCTGCAGATGACAAGGCTCAAAGAAGGTTAGAGATCAAGAATCATAGTATTCTCATGATGGGCATACCTAATGAGTATCAGTTGAGCTTTAGTCATATTCAGGATGCTAAGTCTTTAATGGCAGCAATTGAGCTAAGATTTGGTGGGAATGCAGCTACAAAGAAACAAGGAAAAATCTTCTGAAACATCAATTTGAGACCTTTGTTGCCTCAAGTTCTGAAAATATTGATGCTACATATGACAGACTTCAGAAGCTTATAAGTCAATTAGCACTTATGAAGGTTACTGTTTCTCAAGAAGATATCAATCTTAAGTTTCTGAGAAGTCTGCCATCTGAATGGAGTATGCACACAGTGGTTTGGAGAAACAAAGATGATTTTGACACAATGAGTTTAGATGATTTGTACAACAACCTGAAAGTGTATGGATCTGAAGTTAAAGGGTCATCTAGTTCAACCTCTGGCGGACAAAACCTAGCTTTTTTGTCCTCCAACAACAAAAGTTCTGGCAACTCTCAGGAAACTCATTCTACTGCTGCTTATGGAGTTTCTACTGATAGCACTAATGTTTCTACTGCTGGTTCAATAAACAATGATAACATTAGTGATGCTGCTATTTGTGCTTACTTGGCTGAACTTACTACCAGCACTCCAGTTATGAATCAGGATTTGGAACATATTGATCCTGATGATCTTGAAGAAATTGATTTGAAGTGGCAAATGGCTATGCTGACCATGAGGGCCAGAAGATTTTTGAAGAAGACAGGAAGGGAGCACAAGTTTAAAGGACAAAACAATGTGGGATTTGATAAGTCCAAGATTGAGTTCTACAACTATAGAAGAAAAGGTCACTTTGCAAGGGAATGTAGAGCACCTAAGAAGAATGAAGAAAGTTCAAGGAAGGTTGCTACTGAAGAGACCAAGACTACTACAGCTTTGGTGTCTTGTGATGGTCTAGGAGATTATGATTGGAGTGATCAGGCTGAGGAAGGACCCAACATTGCTTTTATGGCTGAAGAAGAATGATGCGTGCGATGTGTCGTTGCGGTTTAGCAGTATTAATGCCTACTCAAGTTTTAAATTTATATTTAGCCGACTTATCAATAACACACACACTTAACGAGCAGTGTACCCGGTCAGTATGAATATAATGGTAAGTAGAGTGTCGATCACTAAGAGTGGAACGTATTATCTAGTTATTCTGATCAGTATTTTAATATATTAAGTTAGCTATACAACCTATTCTAACGCAAGGGGGTTCAGCCTGAGAGACTGGCACGATTTGGTTGCAATTAAATAATAAACTAAACCAATAGGCACGAATCAGCGAAAAGCACACACGTACACAGATAAATACTTGAGACAATAAGAAGGCTGTCCTGATGATAAGTAGTTTGTCACTTGTTTTATTGCTAGTTTTATATGAAGTGTATAGTTCGATGCAACGCACCGAGATTAAGTCCTTTCTCGTTGGTTCTAATCTTATCGGCGAGTAAACCCTTAATGATTACTTATGACTATCCTATTTATCTTTCTTCCTACTTTTCTACAGACCATAGAATGCATAGGCGATCTAATAAACAGGCGAGGGCAGAGGCATGGCGACCCGATCAACGCTCAGCTAGACACAGAGGTTATCAATGCACTAATAAAAGTCACCAAAGACATCAACATATAAACTTTAATTAATGAGAAAGCAGTTTTAAGGGAGTGCAATCTTTCCGTTGTCACATTACACAAGCCACCAATCTTGATGAATTAAAGTTTACTAACACAATAAAACAAAACTACTTAATGAATTAAACACATGCAGCACTTTCTTACAGCTCTTGTATCTTCGTTTGGGTGTGTCTTGTGCTGCCTATTCGACTGAATTCGTCCTAGGTTTCTCTGGTCTTCGTACTTCGGATATAATATGTCACACCGAAATTCGTCTGGTCTTGGGGTATTTATAGTTTCTGTCTGAGGGTAGATGCGGCCATCTAGTAAGTAGATGCGCGCATTGACTTAACTTCGCGTGGGGCCCAAGATTAATATATTCAGGAATATTCGTACACCGCCAGAAGATGCGGCGTAACTCCATTCTAGGATGCGGCGCATGTCCTCTGGTATCTTGGATCGTATCTGGTGAAATATTGATAGTGATGCGGCGCATGTCATAAGTGAGATGCGGCGCATCTGGAGCAGAATAGTCTTGATCTTGTACATTTCGGTAGACTCTTAACTTCTTGCATGTTTTGCTCCATAATTAGTCCAAAATCGCCAAGTTTACCAAATGCTTGTTTTTACCTGAGAATTACAAAAGTAAACGATTAAGTATCAATCCTCATACATAATATAATAAAACAAGTCAAATAATTAGGATAAATGATAGTAATAATATGTACTTATTTGAGTTCATGAAATATCCCCCCACTTGAACTTTACTTGTCCCCAAGTAAAACTTTACTTGTCCCAGTAAACCTTAGATTTAATCTTATGAAAATGTATCCTAAAAGATATTAGGATTTATTTTTATATTTAAGCATGTATTCGTTTTTGCCATAATCACACAACCAAACACTTAACGAATTAGAAGTAGAATAAAATATTTCGATAAAAGCAAATCTAATCGTTTAACTGTCCAGTCGCGACGAATATTCTATCATAAGCTTGGCAAGTATACACATCTCCCCCACTAAAGCAAAGGAATAACAAGTCTAAAGCGGTAAAAAGGGTTTTGAGGTTTAAGGGTTAATTATTCTTAATCTCTATCGATCTCAAATTCCAGAAAAGGCGACAAAATCACAAATACATGATCGAATCCACGAACACGATACTTGCAATTGCTCAAATCCCTAACTCGAATAGGCTAAAGATAGGTCCAAACTTCACCAATAATAATATATCAAAAAGGGCGACAAAATCATAAATAAATAGTCGAATCCACGACTACGATACTTAAGATTGCTCAAATCCCTAATCTCAATAAATCAAAGGTTTGGTTGGATAAAGAATAATAAAGGGTATGGATAATTTTTGGGATATAAATTGGTGTAAAACGAAAAATAAACAAAACAAATAAATTAAAATCCTAAGTGTGGTTAATCACTATCCCAACCATCCCATGAATAAGACTCATATCATAGAATAACTCACGCTTTAACACTTGAAACACACGCTTTAGGTAGACACGAATTATACTCAACAAGATCTTAATCAAAGAATAAACCTTAGTCGGCGCTCCCATAACTAACAACTCCCATTCAATCCATATGTATAATATACAACAACTAGTGGCGATATCGACCACTTACATAACTTTACATCGTTGGTTAAAACAAACATCCAACTTTTCTTCTTCTTTTTTTTTTTCTTTTTTTTGTTTTTTTTTTTTTTTTTTTTTTTTTTTTTTTTTTTTTTTTTTTTTTTTAAGAAACATAAACATAGATGTGTAAAATTTCACCACATCACTATAATGATAATTCAGGATAATTTTTCCATACTTTTCATGACTTCAGAAATAACGGTAATAGTGAAAGTAGTAAACACACGAAAAATAAACTCAAAGATATACAATATTTACTTTCACTCCAATTGCATTGTGCAATTTCCCGACCTAACCATAGATAATGAATTACGCACGCGAACACAGGTAATGAAAGGAAACACACTTTGCCTAAAGCAATTAACCAACCACGGATTTTAATCTACAGGGTAGGCTAAGGTGTAAGGGTGTAACGAAACATTTTAACAAAGGTGTAAGAAACGAAAGGAATGGCTCTGAGTGTTTTTTCTAGGGGTATCTTACTCTAAAAATGAGAGTAACAAAAGTTTATATGGGGGTTAACTAACCAGTGTAGTTAGTTAATATCACAAAACATATAATAGGCTTTTTGGGTGTAATCCTAGAAATTTACCAATTTAGACAAGTCATTCAAATTTTATAAATAATACTCATTATGGTGGTCTCGAATAGTATACAAGCCAAGTTCTAAAGTTTACAAGTCACCGGCACACTCATAGATTTGTGAATTTTGAAAAATCACAATTTTTGAAAATAACGCCATGTGTGCAGCAATGCAACTTAGACTTTAAACAAAAACATGCTAAAAATTTTAAATTTTGATATATTAAGCACATTTTAAGCATATTTTGAAAAGTTTAGGACAAGTAAGTGTTAAGTGTTCTAATTCTTCAATCCCCCCACTTAAGTTAAACAACGTCCTCGTTGTTTGTATAAAAGGTTAAAAAATGGAAAATAAAAGAATTAGAACAGAAAAACTCCCCTGAGATTTGCTCGGTATGATCCTCCATTAGTATAAGAGCAAAAATCATCTTTCTTGTGGATGAGAACGTTTAAGCTTCATATTAGATGTATCCACAGGAAATGCAGAAATCTATAATACCACCAAGGCTTTAAAACACACCTAAGTTAAGAAAGGTTCAAACTTGCATAACACATTAGTAGTTAGTTAAAAAATAAAACATAAAAAAAAAAATTAAAAATGAAAATCATCAGGTCAGTCGATGCGCCGTATCTTATTGAAGAAGATACGCCGTATCGAGCCTGGAATAAGTACGGATCAGAATAGAAGATGCGTCGCATCCTTAACCAGGGATGCGCCGCATTAAAATAAACTGATAAAAAGTTTTAAAGTCAAAAATGAAAAATGCAGAAAAATAAAGATATGACCATTTGCAGGAGATGCGTCGCATCTCAGGATTGAGATGCGCCGTATCCTCTGCGGCCTGACTGACTCGACACAAAAAGAAAATTAAAAGATAAATCCGGGTTGTCTCCCGGCCAGCACTTGTCTTTATTCCAGAGTCTTCAAGTTAGACTCACGTTCAGCTCATCATTTAGTCCTTGTTACGGTCCATCCTTCTTCCTTCATCCGAAAGACGTTCCCGTATAGCTTTGCGACGTTTTCTTCCGTTCGGCTTAATCTTCCATAACTCTTGGTCTTCGTCGCAACATATTCTTCATCTGGTCCTAAAGAATATTTGATGATTTTAAATTTTTCAGAAATAATCATGGGTGGCTCATTATAAGGGATCCCGAGTAGTTGACACTTTCTTTTGGTGAACTCTTCCTCGTCTCTGTCAACAAACTTAAAATAAGGATCCTTAATCAAATAGTCATCTAGTTCATCAATTAATGACTTATTGTTATCATCATCTTGAATTGCCTCCCATTCTCTTTCCAATTCCCATTGTAGCCGTCGACTAAGCTTCGTGTAATCATCAAATTGTTCATGCACCCATTCCCAGAAAGTAGTATTTGATGTTCCCTTAAGTCCTTTCAAGTATTCAATTCTACCCTTTTCTTGCAAAGCCTCCGCTTTTTGTGGGCAATCTTCAACATTATCGTACCACTCATAGTCCTCAAAGGTTACATCTTTTCCAACCCGTTTCATCCCAATTATACTTCCCCCATTACAGGTTCCGTCACTCTTATAATCACAGGTCGGCCAAACACTACTCCCGTCCTTGAAAACGAAGGGTGTACAAGTGTGATTAATGTGCTCAAATTCCCATGGTTTATCCCAAACCCATGGTATTTGGTCATTCCATTCGTAGTACCAGGTGTTTTTGAAATCATCATAAGTCTTAAATCCTGGTAGATCTCCAGTAAGCACATCATTGTCGACTTGAAGAAGGTAGTTAAATTCCTTGAATTGCTTGCACAAGGGTGTCTCATAATCGAACACATCAATGTCAATTCTGAATAATTCTTCAATCCCCTCATTGATTGTTGAATCATGAAGTGACGACCCATAATCGCTTTCTACTTCTTCGTCTTCACCTCTTATCCAATATACCCATAATGCATCCTTAGTAGCTCGATCCATGCTCTTATGGTTATTAAACTTACTAGCCAACCACTCTGAAAAATCAACATCGTTAGGATCATGGTCAATGTCAAAGCAAGCTTTTCCAATCATATTCCTCCTTATCTCCATGAACTCGTTAAATTGCTCCTTAAAACTACGTGTCAACCATGAAGTCATAATCCGCTTGACTTCATTTGCAGGGGCAAATTTCGGACTACCATATTTAAGTTCAAGCCAATCATTGAGGGAGAGGTCCATCAATCTTACCAACTTGCCATGAAATAGTAACTCCGCCACAGCATAAATTCTTTCATCGTCCAGATAGTTCTCATTTAATCCCCAGTACTGTTCGGAATAAGGCATGTAAGAGATTTGGGTATTGCCTCCACCACAGCTTTTGTTGCTTGAGTCCATGTATGCAAGATAGAATTTCCCATCATCTTCTTCGATAGTAGTCCAGTTCAATCTTTTGGATTCAATGATAGGCCATAAGAGCAACAGTTCATCTCCAGTGTACCTCACAAATACATCATAAGAGAATACCCCTTTGTCAATGTTGCATAAACGCATGAATTCCTTAAAAGCAGCTTCAAGAGGGGTCTCCCAAGAGAATAAATCTGCATCGATCATGAGCACATTGAATGAATCCGAAAGCAAGAATTCCTTAGCAAGATATCCGTTAACTGACATGTCTTCCATAGCAAAATCTGTCATCAAAGGTAAAATCATCAGTAGGATTTGTTCGCTAGAAGAGAAATTAATGAATATAGAAACGGATATAAGAATAAAAATAACTGATTTCTGCAGACGATGCGCCGTATCCAAAAAGATGGATACGCCGTATCTTATAATTGTTAAAATTAAATCAGACTTTTATTCAGAAAATAGATACGCCGCTTAGAAATTTGAATGCGCCGTATCAATTTTAATTATCAAAAATCGATATACTTATTAAAATTAAATGCGTCGTATTAACAAAAGTTAATGCGCCGTATCTTCGTTACGTTTCAAAATATAAGATTTTTGATTCAGAAGATGCGCCGTATCGATAAAAATCGATACGCCGTATCTGTTTAATAATTCGAAAACTGTTTTAATTAAAATAATAGATACGCCGTATCTGCTAAAGCAGATGCGTCGTATGGCGTTAACGTTTAGAAAATTTTTTTATCAAAAACAGATACGCCGTATCTTGGGGAAAAGATGCGTCGTATCGAATTAATTAAACGCGTTGTATTTTATAAAAATTAAACGCAATACGCCGTATCTGAGAGATCAGATGCGCCGTATCGTTTGATTTAGCTCAGTACAACGATAGCAGAACACAAAAAATACGAAAAATTAAAAACAAATAAAACACACGAAAATAAACACAAATAAAAGCAAACAAATAGCACACAAAAACAGAAAATATGCAAAATATTACAATGAATGCAAATTAATCTAATACACAACAAAATTAGCGGTTAGATAAAAAAAATTAAAAACCTAATTAAAATACTAATCAAATTAACAGATAATAACAATTCACTCCCCGGAAACGGCGCCAAAAACTTGATGTGTGCGATGTGTCGTTGCGGTTTAGCAGTATTAATGCCTACTCAAGTTTTAAATTTATATTTAGCCGACTTATCAATAACACACACACTTAACGAGCAGTGTACCCGGTCAGTATGAATATAATGGTAAGTAGAGTGTCGATCACTAAGAGTGGAACGTATTATCTAGTTATTCTGATCAGTATTTTAATATATTAAGTTAGCTATACAACCTATTCTAACGCAAGGGGGTTCAGCCTGAGAGACTGGCACGATTTGGTTGCAATTAAATAATAAACTAAACCAATAGGCACGAATCAGCGAAAAGCACACACGTACACAGATAAATACTTGAGACAATAAGAAGGCTGTCCTGATGATAAGTAGTTTGTCACTTGTTTTATTGCTAGTTTTATATGAAGTGTATAGTTCGATGCAACGCACCGAGATTAAGTCCTTTCTCGTTGGTTCTAATCTTATCGGCGAGTAAACCCTTAATGATTACTTATGACTATCCTATTTATCTTTCTTCCTACTTTTCTACAGACCATAGAATGCATAGGCGATCTAATAAACAGGCGAGGGCAGAGGCATGGCGACCCGATCAACGCTCAGCTAGACACAGAGGTTATCAATGCACTAATAAAAGTCACCAAAGACATCAACATATAAACTTTAATTAATGAGAAAGCAGTTTTAAGGGAGTGCAATCTTTCCGTTGTCACATTACACAAGCCACCAATCTTGATGAATTAAAGTTTACTAACACAATAAAACAAAACTACTTAATGAATTAAACACATGCAGCACCTTCTTACAGCTCTTGTATCTTCGTTTGGGTGTGTCTTGTGCTGCCTATTCGACTGAATTCGTCCTAGGTTTCTCTGGTCTTCGTACTTCGGATATAATATGTCACACCGAAATTCGTCTGGTCTTGGGGTATTTATAGTTTCTGTCTGAGGGTAGGACATCTAGTAAGTAGATGTGGCGCATTGACTTAACTTTGCGTGGGGTCCAAGATTAATATATTCAGGAATATTCGTACACCGCCAGAAGATGCGGCGTAACTCCATTCTAGGATGCGGCGCATGTCCTCTGGTATCTTGGATCGTATCTGGTGAAATATTGATAGTGATGCGGCGCATGTCATAAGTGAGATGCGGCGCATCTGGAGCAGAATAGTCTTGATCTTGTACATTTCGGTAGACTCTTAACTTCTTGCATGTTTTGCTCCATAATTAGTCCAAAATCGCCAAGTTTCACCAAATGCTTGTTTTTACCTGAGAATTACAAAAGTAAACGATTAAGTATCAATCCTCATACATAATATAATAAAACAAGTCAAATAATTAGGATAAATGATAGTAATAATATGTACTTATTTGAGTTCATCAAAGAACCCAAAGGACACAACTTTGCTTTTATGGCTGAAGAAGAACCCAAAGGACACAACTTTGCTCTTACGGCTTATTCATCATCTGGTTCTGATTCAGAGGTATCTAATGAATCTAGTTGTTCATTTAAATCTTGTTTAGATACTGTAGAAGAGCTTAAATCTAGGAATGAGAGTCTTAGAGTTGAAATTGAGAAACTTAAACTAGATAACCTAGGTTATAAAGTTGGTTCAAAATCTGTAGAACAAAGGCTTAAATTTCTTAAGCAGAATGAGATAGAGTATGTTGATAGGATTCATATACTAGAAGGTCAGCTTTTTCTTAAAAACAGTGAGATTAATGTACTTAATAAAAAGCTAGAAGAGGCTGAACAAGAAAAAGATGTAGCTCTGGCTGAAAAAGAAAAACATGTAGTTAGATTTGAGAAACAGCAATTTGCATATGATCTTGTGCATAAGTCTATTGAGATTTAGTTAATGAGGAAAGGGAGTGACATAGGATATAATGATGTAGCTCCTCCAGTTAAGAGTGCCATTGCACCCCTTAAGAGAGAATTGTATTTTATAAGTGATCTTGATAGCACACCTATAGGTGAATCTAGTGAGGCAAATAAAGAAACACCTAAGGTAGAAAAGATGTTTTTTGATGCTCCAATTATTGAAGATCGGATGTCAGATAGTGATGAGGAACAGGTTGAGTCAACACTAAAGATTGAAAAGGAAGAAATTCCTAAAACAGTTGAATCTAAAGTTAAACAGGTTAAGTTTGTGAAACCTGTATTTGGTGACAAGATCTCTAGGAAAATAGTTGAATATAATGAGGAACCTAGAGAACAATCTAAAGAAGGAGTAACTGGCCTAGAGGAAATCAAAGAAACAGGAACAACCTAATTTCTCATAAGTTAGGTAGTAAAGAAAAGGTGTTTGAAGAGTTCAGCAGATATTCTACTGCTAGGCAAAATTTTCTACTGCTAGGATACTACTGCTCGCTTTGCAAGTGCTGGGATTCTACTGCTCGGTTTGAAATTGCAGGGACTGTTATGAAAATTTAGCGCCAATTAAAATCTAATTCGATCCGAACGGCTTAAAAACCTAATTCGATCTCATAATTGGCTTTGTGCGCCCAAAAATCATTCTAATTCAAACCCTAACACTCTTTTTAACATCTGATTTTAAAAACCCCAAAAATCAAAACCCTAATTCACAATGTCAACAAGACTCTTTTCTGATAGTCACAATCAAATCGCTTTTCTTCAAAAGCCTAAAGAAGCTGGTGGATTTGCTGAGGTAATTGATTTCCTTAATGCTACTACAATTAGGTACGCATTAACAGCAAACCCAACTATATTTGTTTCCCACATTGATCAATTTTGGTCTACTGTTAAGACCATAACTACAAATGAGGAAGAACAGTTAAAGGCTGAGGTAGATGGCCACAAGATAGTTGTTTCTGAATCATCTGTGAGAGAAGCTCTTCACTTTGCAGATGATGAGGAAATAACATGTCTTGAAAATTCTATCATTTTTGAAGAACTTGAAAACATGGGGTATGAGAAGAAGGTTGAAGGTTTAAAATTTTATAAAGGTCTTCTCTGTCCTCAATGGAAATTTTTAATTCATACCATCCTACATTGCTTAAGTCCTAAAATTTCAGGTTGGAATGAATTAAGTACAACTCAAGCATCTGCTATGATTTGTCTGGCTAAAGGACATCCTTTTAATTTTTCAAATATGATAGTGGATGGTTTGAAAAGGAATGTAAAAGGAAATTATTACATTTATCCAAGATTTTTGCAACTTATTTTGAACCAACAATTTTCAAATCCAATGGTTCATAAAAGAGAATTTGTTTGTCCTGAACTTCAAAAGAAATTATTTTCATACTTGAAAAAGAATGGCAAAGATTTTTCTGGGACAATGACACCATTATTTCTATACATGTTGTCATTGGCTTAAAATCAGAGTGAAGGTGCAGAAACCACAACTGCTACCCAACACACACCCACCAATTTGGAAACATCATCTATACAACCAGAAAAGACCCAAACCCCTAGGGATTCACAAAATGAGAACACTGAGCTACCTCATGCTAGTGTTAGGATGGTTGTACCAGATAAGGCTGTCACATGTGTGGGGAGTGACATGTTGGAAGGGGCTACCACTACTGGTGCTAGCTTAGAAGCAGAGCAGGTTAGTGGTAACATCAATAAGACCCCAACCAAGGAAACATCTAATGTATCTGGTTCTCATGAACCTGGTACAGGTGATGGCAACCCCAGCCAAATGGCTAATATGGGGGGCTCAGATGATCGAACTAGGTTTGATACTGAGTTTACACCCTGATGAAGCGAAAAGCGTACCGCTTTTAAGGGGTCATTTAAGCCCTAAATCATATTTATTTGATCAAATATTGCCCTAAATCGTTCCTTTTGTCATTTTAGGTACTTTTGAGAAGAAATCTGGAAAAGGAAGCATTTTGGACGTTTTTGGAGCATAAAAGTGAAGAAAACGACAAAGTCTCAAAATCTTGCTGGAAGTTACCTTTGACGGCGTCAGGATTAACCCTGGACGGCGTCATGGCTTGGCAAAAGTGGTGGATGTGAAATTTACTCATGATAAGCCAGTGAAAATTGCATGGGAATTTTGACGGCGTCACCCTTTAATTTGATCAAGGTCGTCACGTTATAATTCAAAGAGGGACGGCGTCACGTTCATAGTCTGAGGGCGTCAAGCCTTGATAAGCCAGAACGGATTTTGGAGAGCTAAAGAGGGACGGCGTCAAGAAGGTCATCCGAGAACCCTAAAAGCGACGAGGTGACGGCGTCACACTCCATAACGTGACGCCGTCAGATCTAAAAATCTATATATAGTTTTGCAATTCTTTGTCATTAGTGTGGAACTTATTGGGGAACTTTGTGTGTGAAAACCCTAGGACGAATTTGGCAGCTCTTTCAAGGCTTTTTGCCTTGAGATCTTCCATGTTACATTGAAGATAAGTTATCAATTAATCATTCAATATGTCTATGTGTTGTTTGATTCTATCTTATTCTTGTCTTTTGTTTAACATGTTAGGCTAGATTTATCTTGTGTTTGCTTAGATCTAATGAAACCTAGCTATTGATTATTGGTTATTAGTGTGTTGTTAGTTGTATTGGATGATTGTTCATCTATGTTAGGCTTAAGAAAACTGGCTAACTTCCTATTCGGTAACTTGCTTGAACGTCTTAAGAAACATGAACCAATGCGTACTAAAGGTTTTTATGGTTGTATTTAATGCACAAGCGAATTCTAGTGATCCCATGTTAGGAGCTTCCTAGCCGGCTCGACATAGGAGTGAAGTAGGAGCTTGTAGAGTTGGGGAAGTACGTACGCCACCCCACGAATGGTATTAAGGAATACACCCGTCATCCACGCAACTAATACACACTAATCAACCGGTAAAAGATAGTTAGGGAGTAAGGAAATCTAAGTAAACACATTTCCCTCCACATAAGTTTTCACCAACATTTTCATTTTCTGTTATTTTATTTTATTTGCATTCGTAGTAATTTGGGTTAGTTGACTAGCAACTAATTCCGCCCACTCTTTCAAACCCGAGATTTTACTTGCTTTCCAAAAAATTATAAAAACATAAAAAGAATCTTCTCTCACCCTTAGACCTATTAAAGTAGTTTTTCATACCTAACGAACACTATTCCCTGTGGAGAACGATCAATCCCCCGTACTTACCACTACACTATACTACATCGGTCAGGTACACTGCCT
The DNA here is from genome assembly GCA_021014915.2 of Artemisia tridentata subsp. tridentata. NCBI lineage: Eukaryota > Viridiplantae > Streptophyta > Magnoliopsida > Asterales > Asteraceae > Artemisia > Artemisia tridentata. Next base: position 198,133,581 of record CP139507.1, read on the forward strand.
GGTGGGGTTGTAAGCCTCTTGAGATCCCTCGAGAGGTAAAACCTGTTGTAAGGTTGCAAAACCTCGCATCAAGTTTTTGGCGCCGCTGCCGGGGAATAGTTATTGTTTAGGTTGAATTTTTATTTTATAGGTCTACTCACTAGATTCCTTTCTAGTGAGATTTTTATTTTCTTTTTCTAGGTTTTCTTTAGTCTATCTATTTTCTTCGTTTCTTTGTTCGTAACCATTACCATTAGACATCATGGAAGATGGTAATATCCTTGATCCCAACATCCCACCACCACAACAACCACCACCACCTCCTAGAGCCCGTACTTTAGGAGAGTACTCCCATCCTAGCCACCATGGCTATCGAAACACCATTGAGCTCACTCAAGGAGCCAATGTCACACCCTTGCGATCCGACACCATCCGGTTGGTGCAAAGCGGATGCGCATTCCATGGACTTCGTTCTGAAGATCCTAATCAACATCTCAAGGACTTTCTCAAAATTGTTGATTCTATAGACCTTGATGTTGCCACTCGAGAGACGACCCGATTGCGTCTCTTTCAATTCTCTCTGCGGGACCAAGCTAGTCAATGGCTAGAACGTCAACCCGCAGGATCCATCACCTCTTGGGATGATCTCACCACTCGTTTCCTTGCTCAGTTTTTCCCACCGGGAAGAACTACCAAGCTAAGGAATGATATCTTGATGTTCCAACAACGTCAAGGCGAAACCCTCTACGAGGCATGGACTCGATTCAAGGACTTACTCCAAAAAGTCCCTCACCATGGCATAGAACTTTGGCTCCAAGTCCAAATCTTCTATGACCATATCAATCTCTCCACGAGGCAAACCATTGACCAATCGGCCGGTGGCAAGCTACGTGATCTAAGTGCGGAACAATCATGGGCTCTCCTAGAGGATCTTGCTCTTTATGACAACGAAAGTTGGAGTGATCCCCGTGATTTGAATAAAACGGTCAAGGCAATATCTTTGCCTTTGAACAATTCAAGCACTTCCGACCGTAGGATCGTAGAACTTGAAGACCAAGTCAAGTTTCTCATGAAATCCTACGAGGCTCCTAAACCTTCAAGCCAAGTGAACAAAATCTCTTCTTCATGTGAATTATGTAGTGGTCCCCACGACACTCGTGATTGCATGGAACTCCCCGAACAAGCTTTTGTGGACTGCGCATCCTCGCGTACCGACGGAGCGGGAGACAAGTGGTACACTTTCAAACCCGAGCCAAACCCCTATGGTGATACGTACAACCCCTCATGGAAAAATCACCCGAACCTTAGGTGGAAACAAAACCAAAACGCACAACAAACCAATGCTTCCAACCCACCTAATCGTTTCCAATCAAGCGGTTCCAACTCGAACCGTACTTTCAACAACAATCCTTCCGGCAATGGTAGTACCAATTACTTTGAAGGATTGATGTCCCAATTTATAGCATCTCAAGAAGCTCGGATAGCTAGATTCGAGTCCGAATTCAATCAACAACAAAAGGAGATGACCAATAAAATTGACAACTTGTTGAAAGCTCTCAATAACCAAGTGTTATCACCTCCACATAAGGATGCTAGGAACACAAATAGCGGACCCCAAGTAAAAGACCCCTCTTCATCCAAACACGTCCACTTTGTCAACATTGTCACTATTAAACCAATTGATAGGAATGAGGATAATAGTGAACCTAAGGATGAGGATAAGAAAGTCGAGGTTGATAAGGAAGTTAGGATAAGTGAGATTGAAGAAGTAGATGATGATGAGGACTACTTCAATAGGCTACCCACTAAGGAAGAGCGCGCATATCATACAAACTAATTCGATGACCCCGAGACGCCATACTTCCTAGGTAGACCAATCATAGAAATAGGCGACCCTTCTAATCTCAACATACCATGCAACATCGGACATTTACATGTGTGGAAAGCCTAAATCGACCTTAGATCACCCATAAACATCATGACTAGAGCCCACTACAACTTGATAATGAAAAATCAACTTGGGTATAGGATGTTCCCTGACAAGGGTTGGATGAGTAACTTCACGGGAAGAGTTAAGGGATTACCGGTTTATGTAGGAAACTTCACCTATGTCACCGACTTTGTAATTGTAGAAGATATCCGCCCAATAGTCGATGCATCCTTAACTCAAGTGGTTTTTGGAAAACCATTTGTTGAGGTCTCTAGAATGACTTATGAACCTTCCTTAGGGATAGTTAGATTTAAGGATGAGACCGATGAAGTAAACTACCAAATGCCATATAAGATAGAACAATTCCAACACTTGTCAAATGTTGAGAAGGAGCTCAAGCAAGCGGTCTACTATAGGAATGATGAGGATAGAAATAAAGGAGTAGACTATGTTATGGAAAGGATATTCGGTTTCTACAAGGATTGTTTGAAATTAGGACCGGAATATAAAACCGGGAATGAAAATGGCCTAGGAACCGTGACCAATGATGGAGTCACGTAATGTACGTGACTTTGAGTCTAGCTACAAGACTCGTTAATAAAGAAAAGCGCTTCTTGGGAGGCAACCCAAGCTTTATTTGCTTTATGTGTTTATTTACTTGTTTGTTTGTTTGTTTTTATTTGTTTCCGTATGTGTGTTTAAGTTTTATTATTATTGATTCATGTTCAAAAGTAATTTGTGAAAATGCTTTATTTTGTTTTTAACTTCGTCTTAACTACATATAAAGGTATTTTGCAAAAGTTAAGTGTAAGGGAAATCTAAATCGGTTTATTAGAACACAAATGAACATGAATCATAATAATAATAAATTAACATACATATTAGTATTTGTTTGAGTCAAATGCTTGTATCGAGTCATAATGATGTTTTGCAGGATTTCCAGGAAGTAAGGTATAGGTTTTTACAAAAATTTTCCGGAAACGTAACATGAGAATTCTGTCAGATTATTTCTGACGGCGTCAGGCTTTACAACCTGACGGCGTCAGGTTTAATTTTCTGAAAATTTTTGAAAGTTTTGTTTTCATAAAAAGTTTTTATTAAATCTATAACTTATAATCTCCAGGAATCTGCAAAATTATCATTCCACAAGCATTATATCCTTATATATAGATTTATCCCGCCGATGTTATGCAGGTTTTCGTGTTTGTTTTCTCAGGTTTAACAGGTTATTTTGGACAAGGAAATGTTTTGGATCAAGCTTTTGGCGATGCATTAGTCATGGAGCTTCAACATTCTCTTGGAAGAAGATTTAACCGTGTTATTTCATTATCCACCAAGCGAATCAGGGGAGTATTTGATTTCATTCTTTTACTTTTTTCTTTTACCTCTTGTTATTTGAACATTGGGGACAATGTTCATCTTAAGTGTAAGGGGGGGGGGGTAAAAGTACGATTAGAAAATACAATTGCGCTTGATTTTTGTTTGTTTAATAGTGGATGTGTAATAAAACTGAGATAAATACCTGTTAGGGTAATTTTAGTGCCAAATTTAAAATTTTTTACAACATATAGGAGTGAAACTTTGATCTTAATGAGCGTCTCACGGATAGGAGTTATATGACTAGCACAAAAACCGTACCACTAAAAAATTTTCCACCCCAAATATGTGAGGTTCGCCCCTAGAATTGGTAGGAAAAGCATTTATGCTATGATGTGTGTACCGGTAGCACTTAGATTCTAGAACTTGTGTTAGGACCATTCCGAGGCCACAAGTGAGACTACATTCGTGTAGTTAGATTTACTACATGATAAGAGGCATTAGGATTAACCCATTGTTTTACACCTGTGTTTTTGTTATAATTACATTGGCTACATTGGTCAAGTAATTCTCCCACACCCTTTGCGTTGTACTCATTTTTAGTACACGATACCCCTAGTACACCCCTCAGAGCCTATCTTTTCGTTTTGACCTTTAAGCATTTTACTTAAAGGAAGAATTTGTTTACACCCCACTTAAATGTACACCCAAATCATCTTAGCCTACCTTGTATGCACTCATCTTTAGTGCATTATTGTGACAACATTTGTTTAAACCCCAAGTTAATTATCTAATTGATTACATGGTTGCTAAGTCAAGTCATATCCTTGTACATATTGTTTTGGGACGATTGGGACTCATGGGTAAAGTACTAGTGTAATAGAGTAATGGGGAAGAACATCATTTATTACCCTCATATGTGCTAAATATTTTAAAAGTACTCCAAGTTTTTCAATTATCTTAATTCGAGTCATTAGAATAGTTATTTGTAAAGTTATGTAAAAGTTCAAGTGTAAGGGGAATGCAATGCCCCTATGATGTATTATTTTGGATGGTAGGGCAAAAGTGTATGCAAAAAAAAAAAAAAAAAAAAAAAAAAAAAAAAAAAAAAAAAAAAAAAAAAATCAAGAAAAATACAAAAAAATGAGAAAAAAGAAAAGTAGAAAAAACATACGGACTACCATCCCGTTTCATTTTATGTTTGTTTTATGTTTTTGTTATTTTCTTTCATTAGATTAAGATTGAGTCGAGTCTTGGCTTAGCAACATTGTATAGTACATGTAATTGATCAAGATCTTTAACTCGCCACCAGTAAAATATCTTTTATCCAACAAAACCGTGTTTTCCTTTTCCCTACACCTAACATTATAACCCATTTAAAAGCCCTCTTTGATAGTTTATCTTAGGTGCTTACGCCTAGTGGAGGAGGTTTTTGATCCTTTCCCAAGCCTATGGTAATCTATTTGCTATGACAGGTAGTGAGAGATATTATCCGTTTCCATTTATGAGATTTATTTTGATGACACTTGAGAGATGTGAGTATCTAAACACTACTTGTGAGGTGCTAGTTTGTAATCTCCGTGCTTATTATGATTAAAGTGGAACGAATATTTGTTGTAATTACTTTTATGTTAGCATTAAATGACCCCTAACTTGTATTTTGATTAGAATAAAAGCGCATTTGCTTGAGGACAAGCAAATATCAAGTGTAAGGGTATTTGATGAAGCGAAAAGTGTACCGCTTTTAAGGGGTCATTTAAGCCCTAAATCGTATTTATTTGATCAAATATTGCCCTAAATCGTTCCTTTTGTCATTTTAGGTACTTTTGAGAAGAAATCTGGAAAAGGAAGCATTTTGGACGTTTTTGGAGCATAAAAGTGAAGAAAATGACAAAGTCTCAAAATCTTGCTGGAAGTTACCTTTGACGGCGTCAGGATTAACCCTGGACGGCGTCATGGCTTGGCAAAAGTGGTGGATGTGAAATTTACTCATGATAAGCCAGTGAAAATTGCATGGGAATTTTGACGGCGTCACCCTTTAATTTGATCAAGGTCGTCACGTTATAATTCAAAGAGGGACGGCGTCACGTTCATAATCTGAGGGCGTCAAGCCTTGATAAGCCAGAACGGATTTTGGAGAGCTAAAGAGGGACGGCGTCAAGAAGGTCATCCGAGAACCCTAAAAGCGGCGAGGTGACGGCGTCACACTCCATAACGTGACGCCGTCAGATCTAAAAATCTATATATAGTTTTGCAATTCTTTGTCATTAGTGTGGAACTTATTGGGGAACTTTGTGTGTGAAAACCCTAGGACGAATTTGGCAGCTCTTTCAAGGCTTTTTGCCTTGAGATCTTCCATGTTACATTGAAGATAAGTTATCAATTAATCATTCAATATGTCTATGTGTTGTTTGATTCTATCTTATTCTTGTCTTTTGTTTAACATGTTAGGCTAGATTTATCTTGTGTTTGCTTAGATCTAATGAAACCTAGCTATTGATTATTGGTTATTAGTGTGTTGTTAGTTGTATTGGATGATTGTTCATCTATGTTAGGCTTAAGAAAACTGGCTAACTTCCTATTCGGTAACTTGCTTGAACGTCTTAAGAAACATGAACCAATGCGTACTAAAGGTTTTTATGGTTGTATTTAATGCACAAGCGAATTCTAGTGATCCCATGTTAGGAGCTTCCTAGCCGGCTCGACATAGGAGTGAAGTAGGAGCTTGTAGAGTTGGGGAAGTACGTACGCCACCCCACGAATGGTATTAAGGAATACACCCGTCATCCACGCAACTAATACACACTAATCAACCGGTAAAAGATAGTTAGGGAGTAAGGAAATCTAAGTAAACACATTTCCCTCCACATAAGTTTTCACCAACATTTTCATTTTCTGTTATTTTATTTTATTTGCATTCGTAGTAATTTGGGTTAGTTGACTAGCAACTAATTCCGCCCACTCTTTCAAACCCGAGATTTTACTTGCTTTCCAAAAAATTATAAAAACATAAAAAGAATCTTCTCTCACCCTTAGACCTATTAAAGTAGTTTTTCATACCTAACGAACACTATTCCCTGTAGAGAACGATCAATCCCCCGTACTTACCACTACACTATACTACATCGGTCAGGTACACTGCCTGGTGGGGTTGTAAGCCTCTTGAGATCCCTCGAGAGGTAAAACCTGTTGTAAGGTTGCAAAACCACGCATCATTTACACCCTTTGATTCACTTCTCAGGGAAGGTAACACATCTCGAAGTGATGAGGGTAGAACTGAAACACATGAATTGATGGACCACAATGTACAAAATGACAATTCCATTGATCCACCTCTCGGGCCAGGTAACACAGGCCGAAGTGGTGGGGATAGCATGGAACTAATTAAGAAATTGATGGACAAATGTACCAAATTGGAGTCACAGGTTCTTGACCTCCAACATATAGTTAAAAGTTTGAAGTTGAGGGTTAAGCACTTGGAAGGTCAGAAGAGGTCAAGAACCAAGTCATTCAAAAGATTGAAGAAAGTGGGCAGAGCACAAAGGATCAGTTCCTCTGAGGATGTTAGTTTGGGGGAGGATGCTCCCAAACAGGGGAGGAATGAGACCAAGGATTCAGGGGAGGCTGAGGCTACTCATGTTGAAAGTGCTGCTGTGGATATGGAGATGGATAGTGGTGAAAATTCTGGTGAGTTTGTGGTTAAAGACAAAGATGGTAATGAAGTGGTTTTGGAGAAAGGGAAAAAGGAGCAGCTAGTGGATAAATTGAAAACTTTGGATGCTGAGCAGCTTGTGAAAGCTTCTGAAGTGATGGTGGAATCCATTAAAAGCTTGGGTGATGCTGCTGCTCAAGTTCAAGTTGGTTCTGCTATTGAAAGTGTTGCAAAAGAAGCTAAGGATGATTCTGCTGCTGGTACAAAACAATCTGCTGCTAAGGTACAAAGTTCTGCTGTTGGTGAAAAACATTCTACTGCCGAGCCACAAAAGGATTCTACTGCTGCAAATGTTACTACTTCTGAGTCACAAGAGCTTTTTCCTGATGATGTTATCCTGGCTCAAGCCATGATGAAATTAAAGACTTCAAAACCTTCACCACAACCAAAACAAAAGCAAGCACAAACAACAACAAAAGCACATGTGAAAGGAGTAACAATCAGAGAACCCTCTTCTCCCAAAAAGAAGGCTGTTTCACAAGAACCACAGTACAAAGGCAAGGGCAAAGCAATTTTAATCGAAGAACCTGAACCTGAAATACCAGTGGAGTTTTGGCCTAAAGAGAAGATTATTGAACATGATGCTAAGGTTGCTGCTGAATTGGCTGCTGAGTTTGAAAAGGAAAATCAGGAAGTACTTGAGCAACAAAGAAAGCATGCTGAGGATGAAGCAAAGACAAAGGCATTTCTTGATGCTTGGGATGAGGAGAGAATCAAGTGTGATGCAGATGTTGAGCTTTCCAAGTTGGTGAAATAGGAAGATACACAAAGTATAGAAGAAACAACTAATTGGTTGAAGAAGTTCAGAGCAGAAAGAAAGAAATGGTATCTTGCTGAAAGAAGAAAAAGGAAATTGCTCAAACCACCAACTGTCAAACAGATAAGAAAATTTTAAGAAAGGTACTTGAAAAACATGAAGGGATACACACTTAAACATCTATCTTGGTACTCTGATGATACACTTCAAAAGATGTTTGAGAGGGCTAAAAGAGAAATTGATACATTTGTACCTATGGATACTGAGGAAGAGGTACAAAAGACAGGGGTGGAAAAAGAAGATGTGGAAAAGAAGGTAGAAGAAAAAGTGGAGGAGGAAATGAAAGAGAGATCTAGTATTGGAGTCAAGAGAGCTGGAAGAGTTTTGAAAAGTGTTGGAAGGAAAAAGAGGAAATCTAATAAGTCAAAGGCAGTTGAGAAGAGTTCTGAGTTAGAGGATGAGAATGAGGAAACAGAGCAGTCAGAACAGTCCAAAAAGGATAATGAAAAGGAAACAGCTGATCTTCAACAAATGACTAAAGTTGTAGACAATGATGATGATACATTTGTGGATACTGTTCCTCTGCAATCTAAAGCTCCTATCATTGGATGGAAAGCTGGTTATGATGGAAAAACTCCTTGGTGGGAGATATACAGAGCTAGTGGAAAATCTCAAAGGTTTTTGACATTTTCTCAAATGCTCAGAAACTTTAATAGAGAAGATTTTGAGACTTTGTGGAAATTAGTCAAGAACAAATATGGAGATTCAAGGCCACAATATGAGTTGGATAGTATACTCTGGGGAGATTTAAAAATTATGTTTGAAGTTTATCCTGAAGATAGAGTTTGGAATGAGCATGCCAAAAGTACTAAAATGACTCTTTGGAGATTGTATGAATCATGTGAAGTTCACAATATAGTAATGAGGGGAGGAGTTCAAATTTACATGCTGGTAGAAAAGGATTATCCTCTGGCTAAGACTACACTTGATATGATGGTAAATGGAACTATTAAACTTCACATTGATCATTGGAGTCAAATGGTTTTTGATCTTCTCAGAAAAGTGCAAAGACAACTGTATGGGGCAAATTATAAGAGAATGACAAAGTGAGTGTTTGGAAGCATCCTCCTGATGAAGGTTAAAGCTTAAAAGAAACTTGATGATTTTAAAGAAAATATCAAGTTTAGGGGAGGAATGTTGGGTTTAGAGATGCTGCTGCTTAGATTAGATACTAAGTGTTATACTACTGCTAGTTATAATGATACTACTGCTGGTGTATTCATACTACTGCTGGAGTTGCTGATAAAGATCAAGAGAATACACTAAGTGGATACTACTGCTAGACATAGAAGATACTACTGCTAGAGTTAGTTTCTACTGCTTATGTGATAATGACGTATAGTCGATTAGATAAGTATGGAAAGGATTTTTTATATATCCTATTTAGTTAGACTTATCTTGTAAAGGACTCCTTAGTCTATAAAAGGAGGTTCTAGGGTTAGAGTTTAGTACGTATCATTGTTAGAGTCGAATCACTTCAAGGTTGTAAACCCTAATACTTTTGAGTATTCGTATATTAATATATTGAAGTGTTTGTTGAGAATTCTACTGTTCTATTCATTGTTCTTCTTAAGATTAAACATAAGATTCCGCATTGTGTTTAATATTATTTCAAGACAGTTTCTATACTTTTTGTTTTAGATTTACATCTAAGATAACTAACTAGATCAATTGCTCAACTGGGATCAACAACCTTTGTAGGAGAATGTCTAACACAATGGTGTTGTAAGAAACAAACGGCTCAATCCATATCCACTACCGAAGCCAAATATGTTGCAGCCAGAAGGGCTTGTCATCAAGCTTTGTGGATGAAGCAAGTCCTTAATGACTATAACATTCATATACAAGATGTTCTTGTATTGTGTGACAACAAAGGTGCTATCGATCTAAGTAAAAATCCCGTTCATCACTCTTGAACAAAACACATCGAAATCCGCCACCACATATTACGAGATAACGTTCAAAAAGGAAATATCCTCATGGAAAAGGTCGCCTCCGAAGACAACGTCGCCGACATTTTAATGAAACCTTTAAAACGTGAAACGTTTAACTACTTTAGATTAGGTCTCGGGTTGATAGAGCATCGAGAATAAAGTTGTTTATCCTAATTAGTTGGTTTCTAAATTGAGTTTTACTTATCAAAGGTTTACTCAAATTTTATATTACAAATATGATTTGTAATTAAAATCTCTAAACTAACAAACAAATATTAGTTCTTTGTTAACTCATGCTAGGTATCCCATAACAATTAAAATGTTCTTTTTCTCATCTTATCCTCTTAATCTCATCCAAACGTAATCCACCAAATGTCCTTTTCATTGGACCACAAGAGATTATGGGCCCCACTTCTTAAATATCCAAACATACACACACTCACCATCACTCACTTCTTCCTCATTTCCCCCCTCTCTTCTTGCCGTCACACCCACACACACATACACTTACAATTTTCTTTTTCGCTCCTTCTTCGTATCTGAAGCATCTTGGTAAGTTTGATCTCTCATTGCTCCTTATTATGTTTATTTTCATTACTATACATAATCACTTGAATTATTTTCATATACACTATAGGTTTTCTATAATTAAAACTAGTTCTAAGCATTACCCAATTGATTTGTGTTTGAAAATTTGATTAATTACAGGTCGAATAAGTCCTCATTACACGCAAAACTATGGCAAAATTTTTTTATAATCTCTTGACATAATTCGAATTATGACTTTTTGGGTGAGTTACACAAGGGGACTTTGTGGTTTTCGACAGAGAATAAGTCTATATGTATCTAATTCGTACTTTCTCTTGAAAAACCTTTGAATTTTAAACATTTGGGGGGGGACCATAATTTTAACAAGGCTGGTGCGCTGGCCGACGCGTCAACGCGTGGGCAGCGCGCCAGGAATGCTGAAACATTTCTTCGTTTTTTTATATATACCTATGTGTAAACACTTATTATGTTATTTTAGGAACAATGGGTGATCAAAAGGATACCAAACAATTCATGAAGAAGGTTATGTGTGCATGGAACATCAAAGTATACAAACCATTTGAGGAACGAAGCTATCATGAAGGTCGCCACTATGACAATGACTACATTCGTGTGTCGAGTCTTAGGGAACCTTTCACGGATGCTCGTTGTCTCTCATTTGCAATCCTACCTCCCGACATCTATCCTCGACACATTCAAGAGTTCTTTGCAAGATATCATTTGACATGCACGAGCTCACTCTCAATTTCCATATGTTTGAAACCGATTCAACCGAAACCAAAGAGTTCCAAAAACTCCGGACCTACCATCCAACCAAAAATAGAAGAATCAATGCGGCCGAAGTCCAAAACGTCATCTTCAAACCTTAATACCATTGCCATAACGAGCTAGACTCCCAATGGCCTCGTTCACATCTTCGTGACAAACTTCTGACATGGGAATACGTTTTGACTTCAAATTTGTTTGTGAAAACCGGGGCTAAGGATAAGATCTCTATTATGGTAGGTTACATGCTTTATTGTATTGAAATCCGAACACCCTTCAACTTTGCCAATCATATGGCAAGAAGAATGGACAAACTTAGTGGCAATACGAGATTGATTCTTTTTGCCCGTCTTCTCACAAAACTATTTGAGCATCTTCAAAGAGAACACCCTAATGATCCAAGTCGTCTAATAGAATGTGAGGTAGTTGGCCCGGTCCTTACCAATTTCAACTCCGAAAGCCTCAATAACACTGATGTTGCCATCGACCTTCCGGAATTTAGTGCTTCCACATCTCAACAACCCGCTATAGATCCAATCGGAAGAATGGAACATATGGTCAATGAAATGTTTGATGAATAAACTTGGAATGCTTCCGAAGATGTCATTAGTGATGATGAAGAGCATGAGGATGTTGCTTCTCTACCGGATGGTGAGTGTATTGCCTTCAAGACCTACCAATCCATGAAGCGTCAACGCCGAGAGACTCGGTCAAAACTGGGAGTGTTGAATAATTTCATCACAAAATGGGCCACCTACATGTCTTGCAAAGATCTTTGATGGCATATAACTTGAAATTTTGATATTTAATACCTTGCACCTAATGATCTCCTAAGAATTTCTATTTCATGTGTGTTGAATAATAACATGTAGGATTTGGGTTTGTGAACAATATTTCATGCATGGTTTGTTGACTTGTTATGTACTATGACTATGTTCTTGTTGTTATGTTGAATGGTTGTTTTCTTATGAGTTCTTTTTTATATATGTGTATGCTATATAAATGATATGGACTAAACTATCATGCAAGTATCCAAATGGTCACCTAGCCCATTTTGGACTTCCACATGTGAGGATTGTTTGTGTGTTGGTTGTTAGTTGTTGGTTGTCTCTTGTGTAGCTAGGACACTGCAAAGGTGTGGCTCTTGAACTATGGATCCCCGTCTTGGAACAAGGGGGAACAACGATCTAGGGGAAGATTTGTTCAAGGGGGAGCATGCCATTGAGGAAATAATGCTCAAGCTTACCTCTAAAGATAAAGTCCAAGTGATATCTCGCCTTTTTGATTTGACAAAAGGGGGAGAAAGAAAGCAAAGAGTGAAGACCAATTCAAGATAATGATCAAGGCTTCACCAAATTACAAGGCAAGGTCAAGACGCAAACTATACCAAAGGCGTTCTTAATCTTCTCTACGATTTATAATTTTATTTGCTTTCGGAATTTATTTGTCATCATCAAAAAGGGGGAGATTGTTGGGACAATATTAGTTAGATCTCATTATGTTTTAATGATGACAAATAAACCTTCGAAACACATAAAATCACAAACGTTAGCCAAAATCTTCCCGACCCAAGAACTGGGCTTGGCGCGCTGCCGGCACTCTGACACGCCAGCAACGTGCCAGCCCACTGTATTGGTCGGGATGAATTTTGAAATTCGACTTTCCCATTACCTAACAAATGTGGATCTTTCAATACAGGTATGAATATGTTATGTGCTTCATTGGGAATACTCTAAACGAGTTTTAGAATTAGAGGGATCCAAATTTATAACCTCCCATTTTTTGGCAAAACGCCAACTCAAGTATTTTGATTAACGCCTCTAGCCAAGGCTTTTATAAACCTAGGGAGCTTATATATTTCATATAACATCAAGTGAAAGTATTCATATAGCCATAATCCGTGTTCACGTCTTCTCTAGTCACGTAACGGGTTTACTCCCTTATTGGTCAAACTAAGTGATGACATCAAATAAGTACATTTTATTACCATCATTTATCCTATTTATTTGACTTGTTTTATTATATTATCTGTGAGAATTGATACGTTAATGTTTACTTTTGTAATTCTCAGGTAAAAACAAGTATTATGTGAAACTTGGCGATTTTGGACTAATTATGGAGCAAAACTAGCAAGAAGTTAAGAGTCTACTGAAATGTACAAGATCAAGACATTCTGCTCCAGATACGCCGCATCTTACTTATTACATACGGCGCATCACTATCAAGATTTCACAAGATACGATCCAAGACAGCAAGGACATGCGCCGCATCTAAGAATGGAGTTTCGCCGCATCTTCTGGCGGTGTACGAATATTCCTGAATATATTAATCTTGGACCCCACGCGAAGTTAAGTCAATGCGCCGCATCTACTTATTCAATGCGCCGCATCTTACCCTCAGACAGAAACTATAAATACCCCAAGACCAGACGAATTTCGAGAGCCTAATACCGGAAGAAGACCGAAGACCACAAAAACCCTAGGCCGAATTCAGTCGAAGTAGCAACACAAGACACACCTTGAACGAAGATACAAGAGCTGTAAGAAGGTCCTGCATGTATTCAATTCATTAAGTAGTTTTGTTTTATTGTATTAGTACACTTTAATTCATCAGGATTGATGGGCTTGTGTAATGTGACAACGGAAAGATTGCACTCCCCTTAATATTGCTTTCCCATTAATTAAAGTTTATATGTTGATGTCTTTGGTGACTTTTATTAGTGCATTGATAACCTCTGTGTCTAGCTGAGCGTTGATCGGGTCGCCATGCCTCTGCCCTCGCCTATTTATTTTATCACCTATGCATTCTATCGTCTGTAGAAAAGTAGGAAGAAAAGATAAATAGGATAGTCATAAGTAATCATTAAGGGTTTACTCGCCGATAAGATTAGAGCCAACGAGAAAGGATTAATTACATACACTTCATATAAAACTAGCAATAAAACAAGTGACGAGCTACTTAACTATCAGGACAGGTCTTCTTATTGTCTCAAGTATTTATCTGTGTACGTGTGTGCTAATCGCTGATTCGTGCCTATTAGTTTAGTTTACCTTTAATCATAACCAAATCGTGCCAGTCTCTCAGGCTGAACCCCTTGCGTTAGATTAGGTTGTATAGCTAACTTAAGATATTAAAATACTGATTAGGATAACTAGATAATACGTTCCACTCTTAGTGATCGACACTCTACTTACCATTATATTCATACTGACCGGGTACACTGCTCGTTAAAGTGTGTGTGTTATTGATAAGTCGGCTAAATATAAATTTAAAACTTGAATACTGCTAAAACCACAACGACATACCGTGGGTATAAATTAGAGCATACGCACACGCGCATCAAGTTTTTGGCGCCGTTGCCGGGGAGTGAATTGTTATTATCTGTTAATTTGATTAGTATTTTAATTAGGTTTTTCTTTTTAATTTTTTAATTCTAACCGCTAACTCTGTTGTGTATTAGATTATTTGCATTCATTGTATTATTTGCATATTTTCTGTTTTGTGTGTTTTTTTTTTTTTTTTTTTTTTTTTTTTTTTTTTTTTTTTTTTTTTTGTTTATTTTCGTTTGTTTTTATTTTTGTTTTTATTTTTCGTATTTTCTGTATTCTGCTATCGTTGTACTGAGCTAATTCAAACGATACGGCGCATCTATTTTCATAGATACGGCGTATTGCGTTTAATTTTTATAAAATACAACGCGTTTAATTAATTCGAATACGGCGCATCTTTCCCCAAGATACGGCGTATTCTGTTTTTAATAAGAAATTTTTCTAAGCGATAACGCCATACGGCGCATCTACTTTAGCAGATACGGCGTATTTATTATTTTAATTAAAAACAGTTTTCGAATTATTAAACAGATACGACGCATCGATTTTTATCGATACGGCGCATCTTTCTGAATCAAAAATCTTGTATTTTGAAACGTAACGAAAATACGGCGCATTAACTTTTGTTAATACGACGCATTTAATTTTAAATAAATATCGATTTTTGATAAATTAAACTGATACGGCGCATTCTAATTCTAAGCGGCGTATCTCTTTTCTGAATAAAAGTCTGATTAAATTTTAACGATTATAAGATACGGCGTATCCCATTTATAGGATACGGTGCATCATCAGATCATATCAGCAACTTTTATTTTACTTTGATTGTTTCACTCTTCTTTTGCACGAGTAAGTTTTATTTCAGGAAGATGGACGATCCGGATATTACAATGGAAGAATATGTTAGGTTTGAAGAGGAAAAAGCCTTGAGCAATAATCAGGTGTATAATTGGAAAAGAGCAAGATATGGTGCACAAGTCATTGAGACGAAAGAAATCACTATGGAAGAATACTTGATTTTAGGACGAGAAAAGTCAAGGAAAGAAAGAAATAGGTTTCCGTTTCAACACACTTGGTGTATGTCAAATGATGATGAAGAGTCATACACCGTGAAACCAATTCCGGCAATTGTTCTTGATAGTACTTTTTCTCCGGAGATTGCACAAGATGATGTGTATACGGAACCCTACGTTGAAGAATATTCTGCAATCATATTACCACCATTAGACAATCCATCGGATGAAGATGAAAAGTATTCTAATTTTGATTTCGAACCATTTGACGCCATAGTTTATGATGACATACCTCAACCAGATCTTGACCCAACGAGGGTTTTTGAAGAAATCTGGGATTACTTATTTAAGGATGAAATTCGGGACGATGCTGAAATTGCAAGACCACTAGTTGAAGATGGAGATTCACAAGATAAATTGGAGTCACTTACAACACAAAGTGGTACAAATTTATTTAATATTATTAATCCCGTTACTAATAATCTTGCTAGTTTTCCTAAACAGGTTGCAAAACAAAAGAATGATGAGGTCAAATTCATTACAATACCTATTGAATCACATGAAGCACCTGTGATCAACCCGTTTTTGGTGGAGCTCGAGGAACAATTTGGTGATGAGCTCTTAAATATTGCTATGATTGATGAAGATGATGATTTGGACCCTATGAAGTATATAGAGGAACTCGAACTTTTGCTTGCTAAAGACCCTTTCTCATCTTCTGCGGAAGTCAAGGGACGCCTTACTACCAAAGAGACTAACCAAGAAGAAAGGAGACTCATTTTTCCTCAACATACTACTCTTTCAGATAAAGTGGTCGAGTCATCCAATTTATCAACCAAACCGGGTAAGAATTGGGAAGATGTAAACATATTGCCGAGGTATGATCTTTATGTATTTCTTCCATCTTTAACAGCAAATTTACACTCTTTTCGTGTTTATTGCTACTATCACCCGCATTTGATCCCAAGTGGGGGGAACAACACCCTATTACGCAGTAAATAAGGGTGGAGTCAGGCTCGTGACTCGAACAAAAACAAGCGCTTCGTGGGAGGCAACCCATGCTTATCTAATTTTTACTATTCTGTTCTGTGTTGAGTCAGTCAGGCCCGCAGAAGATACGGTGCATCTCAATCCTAAGATGCGACGCATCTCCTGCACTGGTCATATCTTACTTTATTTTTCTGCATTTTTACTTTTGACTTTAAAACTTTTTGTCAGTTTATTTAATGCGGCGCATCCCTGGTTAAGGATGCGACGCATCTTTTATTCTGATTCGTATTTATTCCAGGCTCGATACGGCGTATCTTCTTCCATAAGATACGGCGTATCGACTGACCTGATGATTTTCATTTTAATTTTTAAGTTTTATTTTTACTAACTACTAATGTATTATGCAAGTTTGAACTTTCTTAACTCAGGTGTGTTTAAGTCTTGATGGTATTATAGATTCCTGCATTTCCTGTGGATACATCAATTATGAAGCTTAAACGTTCTCATCCACAAGAAAGATGATTTTTGCTCTTATACTAATGGAGGATCATACCGAGCAAATCTCAGGGGAGTTTTTCTGTTCTAATTCTTTTATTTTCCAGTTTTTAACCTTTGATACAAACAACGAGGACGTTGTTTAACTTAAGTGGGGGGATTGGAGAATTAGAACACTTACTTGTCCTAAACTTTTCAAAATATGCTTAAAATGTGTTTAATATATCAAAATTTAAAATTTTTAGCATGTTTTTGTTTAAAGTCTAAGTTGCATAGCTGCACACATGACGTTATTTTCAAAAATTGCGATTTTTCAAAATTCACAAATCTATGAGTGTGCCGGTGACTTGTAAACTTTAGAACTTGGCTTGTATACTATTCGAGACCACCATAATAAGTATTATTTATATAATTGGAATGACTTGTCTAAATTGGTAAATTTCTAGGATTACACCCAAATAGCCTTTATATGTTATGTGATATTAACTAACTACACTGGTTAGTTAACCCCCGTATAAACCCTTTTGTTACTCTCACTTTTAGAGTAAGATACCCCTAGAAAAACACTCAGAGACATTCCTTTCGTTTCTTACACCTTTGTTATAATGTATCGTTACACCCTTACACCTTAGCCTACCCTGTAGATTAAAATCCGTGGTTGGTTAATTGCTTTAGGCAAAGTGTGTTTCCTTACATTACCTGTGTTCGCGTGCGTAATTTATTATCTATGGTTAGGTCGGGAAATTGCACAATGCAATTGGAGTGAAAGTAAATATTGTATATCTTTGAGTTTATTTTTCGTGTGTTTACTACTTTCACTATTACCATTATTTCTGAAAGTATGAAAAGTATGGAAAAATAATCTGGAAAGAAAGTGATAGAAAAGTTGTGAAATTTTACACATCTATGTTAAAGTCAAAAAAAAAAAAAAAAAAAAAAAAAAAAAAAAAAAAAAATCGAAAAAATCGAAAAAATAAGAAAAGAAAAAGAAAAAGTTGGATGTTTATTTTAACCAACTCATGTAAAGTTTTGTATTAAGTGGTCGATATCACCACTAGTTGTTGTATATTATATCTACGGATTGAATGGGAGTTGAACGTTATGGGAACGCCAACTAAGGTTTATTCCTTGATTGAGATTTTGTTGAGTATAATTCGTGTCTACCTAAAGCGTGTGTTTCAAGTGTTAAAGCGTGAGTTATTCTATGATATGAGTCTTATTCATGGGATGGTTGGGATAGTAATTAACCACACTTAGGATTTTAATTTATCTGTTTTGTTTATTTTTCATTTTACACCAATTTGTATCCCAAATATTATCCATACCCTATATTATTCTTTATCCAAACCTTTGATTTATTGAGATTAGGGATTTGAGCAATCTTAAGTATCGTAGTCGTGGATTCGGCTATGTATTTATGATTTTGTCGCCCTTTTTGATATAATATTATTGGTGAAGATTACTTGGTCCTATCTTTAGCCTATTCGAGTTAAGGATTTGAGCAATTGCAAGTATCGTGTTTGTGGATTCGATCATGTATTTGTGATTTTGTCGCCTTTTCTGGAATTTGAGATCGATAGAGATTAAGGAGAATGATTAACCCTTAACCTACAAACCCTATTTACCGCTTTAGACTTGTTATTCCTTGGCTTTAGTGGGGGAGATGTGTATACTTGCCAAGCTTATGATAGAATATTCGTCACGACTGGACAGTTAAACGATTAGATTTGCTTTTATCGAATTATTTTATTTTACTTCTAATTCGTTAAGTGTTTGGTTGTGTGATTATGACAAAAATAAATACATGCTTAAATATAAAAATAAATCCTAATATCTGTTAGGATACATTTTCATAAGATTAATTCTAAGGTTTACTTGGGGACAAGTAAAGTTCAAGTGGGGGGATATTTGATGACATCAAATAAGTACATTTTATTACCATCATTTATCCTATTTATTTGACTTGTTTTATTATATTATCTGTGAGAATTGATACGTTAATGTTTACTTTTGTAATTCTCAGGTAAAAACAAGTATTATGTGAAACTTGGCGATTTTGGACTAATTATGGAGCAAAACTAGCAAGAAGTTAAGAGTCTACTGAAATGTACAAGATCAAGACATTCTGCTCCAGATACGCCGCATCTTACTTATTACATACGGCGCATCACTATCAAGATTTCACAAGATACGATCCAAGACAGCAAGGACATGCGCCGCATCTAAGAATGGAGTTTCGCCGCATCTTCTGGCGGTGTACGAATATTCCTGAATATATTAATCTTGGACCCCACGCGAAGTTAAGTCAATGCGCCGCATCTACTTATTCAATGCGCCGCATCTTACCCTCAGACAGAAACTATAAATACCCCAAGACCAGACGAATTTCGAGAGCCTAATACCGGAAGAAGACCGAAGACCACAAAAACCCTAGGCCGAATTCAGTCGAAGTAGCAACACAAGACACACCTTGAACGAAGATACAAGAGCTGTAAGAAGGTCCTGCATGTATTCAATTCATTAAGTAGTTTTGTTTTATTGTATTAGTACACTTTAATTCATCAGGATTGATGGGCTTGTGTAATGTGACAACGGAAAGATTGCACTCCCCTTAATATTGCTTTCCCATTAATTAAAGTTTATATGTTGATGTCTTTGGTGACTTTTATTAGTGCATTGATAACCTCTGTGTCTAGCTGAGCGTTGATCGGGTCGCCATGCCTCTGCCCTCGCCTATTTATTTTATCACCTATGCATTCTATCGTCTGTAGAAAAGTAGGAAGAAAAGATAAATAGGATAGTCATAAGTAATCATTAAGGGTTTACTCGCCGATAAGATTAGAGCCAACGAGAAAGGATTAATTACATACACTTCATATAAAACTAGCAATAAAACAAGTGACGAGCTACTTAACTATCAGGACAGGTCTTCTTATTGTCTCAAGTATTTATCTGTGTACGTGTGTGCTAATCGCTGATTCGTGCCTATTAGTTTAGTTTACCTTTAATCATAACCAAATCGTGCCAGTCTCTCAGGCTGAACCCCCTTGCGTTAAATTAGGTTGTATAGCTAACTTAAGATATTAAAATACTGATTAGGATAACTAGATAATACGTTCTACTCTTAGTGATCGACACTCTACTTACCATTATATTCATACTGACCGGGTACACTGCTTGTTAAAGTGTGTGTGTTATTGATAAGTCGGCTAAATATAAATTTAAAACTTGAATACTACTAAAACCACAACGACATACCGTGGGTATAAATTAGAGCATACGCACACGCGCATCACTAAGTCAAAGGTCCCTTTGCGTAAATGCATCCTTTTCCGCTATGGGATATGCTTTACAATGATGCAAAACACTTAGCTTGTTTGCATCAAGGTGATTATTGATTACGTCGAGTCATGAAAATTCACGTATTATGAGATTATGAATACTCGATGTTGAGTTACTTGAGATTATTAGTAACCTTTGATTTCTCAACCCATAATCATCTTTGTCAATTCTTTTCTTCCTTAATGACAAAATGATTAAGCCTTAATAAATCCTTTGATTATTCTCTACACCAAACTAATCCTCCAAACATTTCAAATTCCACCCAAACCTTATCCCCAACATTCTCTTAATATTCCCTTACACCTTTGGTACTTCCATGTACTTCTTGTCTCCTACATACCCACACCATATCCTCCAAACATTCCCTTCTCAACATTCTAATCCAACCACTAAGATTTTACCACCTCATCATCTTCTTCATCCAACCCTTTATTTCAAAAACACAAATAAACCTTCACTACAAACCACATTCATTCTCATCTCCCACATTCAAAATTCAAATTTTGAATACAAGCCAAAGGCTCCCCATCTTAACACCATCACATCCTTATCCAACTTACTTTTACATACATACAACTCACTCCTTCACATACAACCTCCCTCACTCTCTACCTCCTCTCACAATTCAAATTTGAATCCTCTCTTAGGCTCCCCATCCCATCCTTCTTACACATGTCAACTCAACCTTATCTCTTCACTCTCTCACACTCCAACAACTAGAATTCAAATTTGAATCCAACCTTAGGCTCCCTTCCATCACATCACTTCCAACTCACCCAAACTCATCTCAACCCTCCATCTCACCCTCCTCTCCAAGTTTGGAATATTCCCTTGGATATCCTCTTAACCTAACCACACTCTTTCTTCTAACTCAAACTTGGTTCATCTTAACCCAACCTCACTTTCTCACTTCCCTCTGACACATTTGAATTTCAAACTCAAATCTTCCCTCTCTAACATCCACACTTCCTTTCCAAGCAAAGGAATATTCCCTCGGCATATTATTCTCTTCTATCTATGCCAAGTGAGGAATACCCAAACTACCCCTATCCAATTATCCCTTCTACCATTCTCTCTTTGATAATTGGTTTCACTTAAACACTTCACAAAACATTTTTACAAAATGGGTATTTGAGTTGGTAGACCTTTAGAATAAATAATGTAAAGGTCTAAATGTGTGAAGTACAATTGGGGGTTTAGCAAGGTTGGGTATTTAAAAGACCAAGATCCCATGAAGAAAATTTTACCAGTTATCCTGGCGCGCTGCCGGCGCTCTGACGCGCCAGTGACGCGCCAGCATCGGTAAAATTTTACCAATGTGGGATCTTGGCCTATAAATACCCACCCTTGCCTCTTGTATTCCTCACCCCTTGCCATTATTCTTTCTCTCTTATTTCTTTTCTCTCAATCCTCTAATTCTATCTTGTGTTCTTAATCTTTCACATAAACATCATTTGAAAGAACACATCCCTTGCAAGGGAAGAATCACAAGAACCTAATCCACTCTTGTGATTGTGTCGAGAGTCCCATTATCTATACCATTTCTATTACAATTGAGTCTTTAGGTTAGGTTAGGGCTTGATTAAACAATCAAACAATTATTCATTCGATTTGGTTTTATGGGAAGTCTTGTGTCGAGGTGACCAAGCCTAGATCATTGGGGATCTAGTTGGGGTTTGATACTTCCGGTGGGAAGTCTTAGTGGTCTTTTTGTTCTTAGTGGTCTTTTTGGTTAAGTCGAATCACGAGTCCTTGAGGGTGGTTTCCGTGGGTGGAATACCGTTGGGGAGTAGCACTTCTTAGTGAGCGTCGATCTTAGTGCATATCGGTGGAGCGAAGTTGTAACGGTTTATAGTCCACCGAAAGGATTATACTTAGTGAATAGTATAGTGTCGTGGATTCACAACTGGACGTACGGATGGTATAAACCCCCATCCCGAACCAGTATATATCATGGTGTCATTTACTCGCTTTATATAATTTGGATTGTGATTGTGTTAGTGGTTGTTATTCTATAAACCACTTGGTGCTCTTTGAGTCTAAAAGTTTTTAGACACTCAAAAAGCCTAAGAGACCGTATTCACCCCCCTCTACGGTTCTACAAATAATAATAATAATAATAATAATAATAATAATAATAATAATAATAATAATAATAATAATAATAATAATAATAATAATAATAATAATAATAATAATAATAATAATTACTGGTATGGTTGATTTCGTGCCGGGTCGTGTGGTGATTGAGGCTGCACAACGTAAACGTGTCAAGTATGAGGCTAAGTGCACAGGTATGGGATATGGGTTCCTCTGCTTCTCTTTCTCTTCTTTTGGAGAACTTGAAAAGAACGCTGTGACTTTATTGAAGCGTATTCGAAAGTTTTCGATGACTCAAGACATTGGAGCACGTGCTGCTGCTCATATTTTTAGTAGGATTAGCTTCTCTATAGCTAGAGGTGTGGGGGCCCAATTAGTATCTAGGCTCCCTACTAACTTCTTGTAAATCCTATGTGTTTTTAATAAAGTGATGTTTAAAAAATAATAATAAAAAAATAATAATAATAATAATAATAATAAATAATAATAATAATAATAATAATAATAATAATAATAATAATAATAATAATAATAATAATAATAATAATAATAATAATAATAATAATAATAATAATATGATTAGCTTTTCTATAGCTAGAGAAGTGAGAGCCCAGTTAGTATATCGGCTTCCAACTAACTTCTTGTAAATCCTTTGTTTTTTGCTCTGGCTTTACACCTTTTGGTCCAAACTATTAATCAGTCTTGTGAGCTTACCCTTCAGGCTTGGTATCTTGATGACGAAACTATTGTTGGAGATACCCTTATGGTTGCTAAGGCGCTTGACATCATTAGGACAGATGGTCCAGCTCGTGGTCTGTTTTTGAATGTTGATAAAACCGTACTTTTCTATCCTGTGGAGGATCCTAGAAGCAGGGCGAAGGGTGTTTTTCCCACAAATATCTCTCGCCCGCTCAATGGTGTCAAACTTCTTGGTGGTTCAATCAGTTTGGATGATAGTTTTTTTCGGGATATGGCTTTGAAAAAGGGTCTCTAAAACCATCACCATAATGGAGGCAATCCACAAACTTCATGATCCTCAATGTGAGCTTCTTCTTCGCAGTTTTCCTGGGGTTGCGAAATTATCTTAAGCTTTGAGGACATGCTCTCCTTTGTATTTATTGGCGGCCCAAGCTTAGTTTGATCAGTCTTTTTGTACTTCCTTGGAGAAGATTGTTACCGCTTCAGGGCTGGGTTTTGGTGATTGGCAGTAACGGCTAGCCACTCTTCCAATCAAGTTGGGTGGTCTTGGCATTGTATCAGCGGGTGACATTATCCGGTATGCTTTTCTCGCCTCTCGTATGCAAACGAGTGATCTACAGGACAAGATACTGTTTAAGACCGATATTGTCGCCCTTGGTTCTTCTTTTCAGCATGCCCTTGAAACTTTTAACACTATATGCAACAAGGACTTTCTCTTTGTCAAAAATTGCACTTCTGCCCCCCATATGATGAAAACATTGGCAAAGTGTTACTTTGATGTCATTGAGAAAGACCTTGTTTCTAAGTACTCGCTAAGTCCTCGACAGGTGGCTATTCTCAGTTGCATTCGTGCCCCGCATGCACATGATTTTCTTTTCACCATCCCTATTAACGGCTTGGGACAGAGGATGAACCATCGTCAATTCCGTTATGTGTTGTGTTATAGGCTCTCTATGCTTGTGTTTTCTGAAGGTAGCCTTTGCTCGAGTTGCAATATGCATCATATGGACCAGTGGGGAGATCATGCGGTCCACTGTTCTAGTGAGGTGAGGGTGAAGTTCAGGCATAACCTGGTGTGCGATATTCTTGTTGATATATGTTCTAAAGATGGGATCATGGTGCGTAAAGAGGCTCCAATGGGTTTCCTTTCGGAGAATGGGAAGGAGCTACAACCTGCAGACATGTTACTATTTAATTGGTTTCAAGGTAAAGATGCAAGTTTGGATTTGACCGAAATTTCTCCCTTTGCGGGTATTGGGGCGTCTTCATGGGCTCCTGGGGTAGAATTGCACAATGCAGTGGAGAGGAAAAAAAAGAAGTATGCGTCAAAGTGTGAGGACAACGGTTACAAGTTCATATCATTTGCATTTTCTACGTTCGGGGAATTCGATACAGAGGCTTTGGACACACTTTCGCGCATAAAGTCTATTTCTATTAGCCATTCAAATGATGCTAAGAGTGGCACTTTTATTTTTCATAAATTGAGTTTTTGTATTCAGAAAGGAGTGAGAGTACAGCTTGTGTCTAGACTCCCATCTAGCTTTATGTAAAATTATTATGTTTCAATAAAATTTAATAATTTATAAAATAATAATAATAATAATAATAATAATAATAATAATAATAATAATAATAATAATAATAATAATAATAATAATATAATAATAATAATAATAATAATAGTAAAAAAAATAATAATAATAATAATAATAATAATAATAATAATAATTGTCGCTCTTGTCGACCAACAATTATCGCTTTTGCTGCTTGTTTTTGCTTTTGTTGTTGTTGTTTGAAAATTTGCTACCACTTGATGTAGGATGTCTTCAACAAGAATGCTTTCAACTTTTTAAGTTTCTACTTTAGTCCGAGCTTTCACGATTTCTCAGCTCGAACTGCTGATGTGTCTCACGAGTGCAAGTTTTAAATTTATAAACACGATCTACCAATAATTCAAACGAAACACATACGAGCAAGTATACTCGTCCGTGTGTAGCAAGAAATGATTTGGTAAACTGAGGTCTTTCACAAGGATTTGCTTAGTTTTTGGAACGTGAGTTTGAGATTATCGAGCTTAACAATGATTAAGCAAATAGCATGCAAATAATAATGATGTAGAGAATTCAATATATTAAAACTACACTTACCTATACTAGTTTGAACAATTCACTTAGTTCGATTATGACAATGGTTCCAATATTTTTGATCAATAAATTCGATGGTGTTCTAATCCTCTTGTTTCTAACACTTTCAATCCTCGTTAAGATTTTAAGATGACAAAAACAATATTAAGTTTGATCACGCAAGACTAAAACAATTCAACCACTTGATTCGCGATAGTTTCACAAGTAATCGACAACTACACATTTTAGTTTCTTTTTTATTCAAGTCAATTATGAAATGGTCAATACATAAGGTGGCACCTCCATAGACAAAGGGCAACTATTGATTGAGTAACACTGTCTCTTTCGACCTATTACACCATCAACAATCAATCTAACTTGATAAACTTTTTGTCACATGAAAACTTAAAAGCATAATTCGTTCTTAGTATTACCTTGAAATAGGAATAGAACCATTAAGTCATAATCAACCAATTATCATGTTACAAACATCATCTAAGCAAGTGTACAAAGGCACTTAGCCACTCATGGCAAACAAAGTAATAACCACAGAAAATTTATCACTTGAAAACATAATTAAAGAGTCTTACAAAGGTTGTAATGATGATTACAAGAATTAGGAACAATGACTAAATGATTGATGATGGTTCCTTGATGATTACGATGATTAATTATGGCTTCTAGCTTCACTTCTTTCCTGCGTTTTTCACTTTTGAGAGCTTTCTTGAGAGAGTTCTTTTGATAATGATTGTAGATGATATGAATAATGATATTCTTCTGTCTAACCAAGTATCCTTATTAATAGATTGACAACCCTTAGCCACCAAGCAAGTTTATTGGGCACTAAGAGTCATTAAACATCTAAGCTTGAAGTAAATAAGGAGTAATGGCCGTCCATATGAAAGGTTAGATCATTAAAAGGTGGCAATTAAATTTGCTAAAAGTTCAGCAACCCACGGTTGGGGTTCTCAACCCGCGGTTGGAGTTCCAGCCCAAGGTTGGGAAAAAGGTTGGAATGGCAGATTTGAACCTTGGGTTGAAGTTGAGCCTTGAGTGCAATTTCTTGAACCTTGGGTTGAAGAGATAAGCCATAATTCTTGATAAACTTTATGTGTAACTTCTCTTTCTTTTCATTAACACTTTTATCTTCTCTTCATGCTCAGGAACCTTTATAACTTGATTCTTTATCTTCGATGGTCTTCCCGATGTCTTTATTATGGATGGAATTTTCTGTCATGCACATGCTCTTGGTTTGACGACTTTTCTTCATCTTTCTCGTTATTTCCTTAGACTTAGTTGTACCTGAACCTTAATATATCTTTAGTACCTTTTAAGCATAAAATGTTCACAAACACAACCAAATACTATGCACAAACTTATAAATAACGTGACTAAAATATATACAAAACGAGCTTTATCAAATCCCCCCACACTTTCAATTTGTTTGCCCTAAAGCATATCTAGATTTACAAAAATTAAATCCACATGACACAAAGAAAAATGATTTATAAAAATGAGATGCAAATCCATCAAGTACGAGTACGAGATAGGATCCATATTTTAAGCTTTTATAGGAGATAAGTCGAGATGTTTGACAATACCTTAATGATTCTCTTGATTGATAACATGTTTAAGCACCTCAAGAAAAAGGTATGAAGTATAATTCACTCAACACTCATTTTATTGGTGGTGGAGTATATAAGAAAATCACATTCATTGCTCAGACATGATCTAAATATTACCATAGGCTTGTACAAGAAACAAAACTCCACCGACGTAGCGTAAGCACCAAGTGTAAACATCTAAGAGGACTTTTATTCGGGTTGTAACGTTAGGCTACGGGTTTATAAGGGTATGGATAAGGCATGTGATGTATATATGAGAGGTGTAAAAGAGACTTTACAAATAGTGAAAGTCTATAAACCAATTTTCAGTAGCTACATCAACCACTATCACATGAATCTGGGAATCCATACTTGATCGATCGATATCATACTTTCATAGCTCATTGGCTATCTTTTGTCACCTTATAGTTGCGATGACTTATTATATTTTTTTCTTTTCTCATGATTATACCGGCCACATATTTCGGCCATCGATCATAATTCCAATAAATCTTCCATGAGATTATCATGGAGTTTGCAACTTTATCCAAAATTCAAGGATTTCCCACATAACAACCATCTTTTCAAGTAGCTAGTAATCAACCAAGACTTGACTATGGGTAAGGTTAAGGCTAAAAGTGTAAAATATTTTTGTATTTTTTTAGGATATAACAAAAGAAAAAGAATGGCTCAGAGGGTGTACTAATGGTATCTAGCGCTAAAATTGAGTGCTAACAAATGGGTCCATATTGGGGATTTAACTAGCCGGAGTAGCTAGCTAATATATCAAATATATGTAAACGGATGGCCATTTGTATGAATCCTAAGGTTGCCTCTCATTACGCGAATACACTTATATCACACGAATGTGATCTCATTGCGGTCTGGTAATGATTTACAAGTACAAGTTCTAGAATAGATAAGATCACCGGCACACTCATAGCAAAAGATCAAGCATAAAAGATATATGCTTATAAGAAATAGGCTTAAATCCTCACACATTTTGGTGGAATAGGCTATAAATGTGCTAGCAATGTTATCGATCCAAAATGGATTGCAATGTCAATCGGGACACATCTCAAATTTCCAAAATTACAAGTTTTATCAGTGGATTGATCTAGTTATTCTAATATGTTAACCTATATGTATGAAAACAACTAGATCACAAGGGCAAACAATTGAAAATTAGGCTCAAAAAAATATAGAAAAATTAAAATCTAATTTTATTTTCCTATTTCCTCCCC
The DNA here is from genome assembly GCA_021014915.2 of Artemisia tridentata subsp. tridentata. Taxonomy (NCBI): domain Eukaryota; kingdom Viridiplantae; phylum Streptophyta; class Magnoliopsida; order Asterales; family Asteraceae; genus Artemisia; species Artemisia tridentata. Next base: position 198,161,523 of record CP139507.1, read on the forward strand.
CCCCCCCCCACCCACACACACACACTTAAGTTTGACATTGTTCTCAATGTAAAGAATGATGAATCATGAAAAATAGGGAAATTAAACATAACTGAAATGAAACTGGCTGAGCCTTGGAATCCTGATCGAGCTTCGAATGATGTAAGTAGCATGACATTGTGAGATCATCTGATTCCACATCTTCGTGTTCAAGCATCATAACCTGCAGTAATCTTCATATACATAAAAACAAACACACAAAATGCAAAATATTTTTGGATTTTTGGTTTTATAATGGGATGCCCCCACACTTATGGTTTAACCAATGGGGCAGAAAAGTAAACAAACAATTAAAAACACACGGGTTGCCTGCCGAGAAGCGCTTATTTTATTAATGAGTCGTCTACCTGAATCGATCTTCTTCATTTTCGCAGTTTATGTTTGGATTTCTTCCCCGAATTCTTGGGAATATAAACCACATTTCCTCTCACTATTCCTTTGCCGGTCTCATCGATGTCATATAATTTTACAGTATCGCAAAATCTTAGAAGGTCATCATAGATGAATCCAGATTTTGAGTTCCATGGCAAGTTTTTCTTGTAATCCGCTGGAAAAGGTGTCATGAATGGAATAGCTGTTTATTTCTTTTTATTGAGAAGTTCAAGTGGAATTTACTCACTTGACAATTCATTCAATTGCTCCTCGTCCTGGTAAATCTTGATACGGTGTCCATTAACAATGAAACTTCCGCCGTGTTTGTTGTATAATTCGACATATCCTGATGGAAAACCATGTTTTACCACGAATGGACCATACCAATTGGTTCTTAGCTTCAGAGATTTGACTTTTTACTTAGAATTGAACAAAAGTACTTTGTCTCCGGCTTTGAATTCTTTCCGGATTCTGAGTTTTTTTATCATGGTACGCTTTTGTTGGAGCTTTGTACAATTTGGAATTTTCATACGCTTGGAGTCTCAACTCATCGAGTTCGTGTAATTGCAAAAATCGTTTTTCTCCAGCGATTTTGAGATCGGGATTACATCTCCTTAAGGCCCAGTATGCACTATATTCGATTTCGAACAACAAATGACAAGTTTTACCATATATGAGTCTATATGGAGTTGTCCCAATTGGAGTTTCGTATGTCGTTCTAAATGCCTACAGAGCATCATCGAGTTTTCTTGACCAAATGGAAGGATTATCCTTAATCATTTTTTCAAGTATCCTTTTTAAAGCTATGTTGGTGTTTTCAACTTGGCCACTGGTTTAAGGATGGTATGCGGTGGCGAAACGATGATGGACACCATATCGTTTCATGGCTTTCTCCATTTGATGGTTACAGAAGTGGGTACCTCTGTTCCTTATCTAAGCTTTTGGAATTCCGAATCGAGAGAAAAGCTTTTTCAGAAAATTTACAACCACTCGTGCATCGTTTGTGGGTAAAGCTTCTGCTTCGGCCTATTTTGAAACATAGTCGATAGCAACGAGGATGTATTCGAACTTATGAGATCTAGGAAAAAGACCCATGAAGTCAATTCCCAGTGTATCAAAGATTTCAGAAACTTGGATGCTCTTTTGTGGCATTTCGTCTCTACGAGAAAGACTACCAGATTTTTGCCAAGCATTACAGTTTTGCACGAGCGTATGAGTTTCTTTGAAAATCGTCGGCCAATAAAAGCCAGCTTCAAAGACTTTTTTAGCGGTAGTGGACGGACCATAATGTCCTCCAGTTGGGCCGTGATGGCATTCGTCGAGAATTTTTTGAGTTTCTGAACCGTAAACGCATCTTCTAATTATCCCATCGGGACACATTTTAAATAGATACGGTTCATCCCAGAAATAGTGTTTTAGGTCTGTGAAAAATTTACTATGCTAAGTATGAGTTATACCTTTTTGCAACACTCCTCCGACTAGATAATTTGCAAAGTCTGCAAACCATGGAATGTCTTCTTCGTTTTCAATTCCCATAAGTGTTTCATCGGGAAAATTATCGTCGATCTCATCTTCACCGAATTCATCTAAATTAGGATTTTCTAATCGAGACAAATGATCTGCTGCTACATTTTTCGCGCCTTTCTTATTTTGGATTTCAATGTCAAATTCTTGAAGTAATAAAATCCATCGGATAAGACGTGGTTTAGCATCTTGTTTGGAAAACATGTATTTTAGAACTGAATGATCGGTGAGTACGATTGTTTTTGACAAAACGAGATAAGAACGGAATTTGTCAAACGCGAAAACTACAGCCAAAAGTTTTTTCAGTAACCGTGCAGTTTTGTTGTGCGTTATTTGATGTTTTGCTAGCAAAGTAAATAGAACGAAAATGTTTTCCATCTAGTTGTCCTAATACTGCTCCAACAGCAAAATCACTTGCATCACACATAAGTTCAAACGACAGCGACCAATTTGGTGAAACCATAATCGGTGCATTTGTTAACTTATTTTTTAGCGTTTCGAATGCCTTGATGCATTCTTCATCAAAATCAAAGACTGAATCCTTCTCAAGAAGTTTCGTCATGGGACGAGAGATTTTTGAAAAGTCTTTGATAAATCTGCGGTAGAATCCCGCATGCCCTAAGAAACTCCTAACGCCTTTGACATTAGTCGGTGGTGGTAATTTGCCGATAGCATCTATATTTGCTTTATCAACTTCGATTCCTTTGCTGGAAATCTTGTGACCAACCACAATGCCTTCTGTCACTATAAAATGAAATTTTTCCCAGTTTAGCACGAGATGAGCGGTTTTGTATCTTTCAAGCATTTTATCAAGATTTGAAAGGCATGACTTGAATGAGTCTCCAAAAACCGAGAAATCATCCATGAAAACTTCCATGGAGGTTTCGAGCATATCTTAAAAAATAGAAATCATACACCTTTGAAAGGTTGCAGTTGCGTTACAAAGACCAAAAGGCATACGTCTATAAGCATAGGTGCCAAAAGGACACGTGAATGTGGTCTTTTCTTGATCAGCTGGATCAATTGGAATTTGGAAATATCCATAAAATACATCGAGAAAGCAAAAGAATTTGTTTCTCACAAGTCTTTCCAACATTTGATCCATGAACGGTAAATGAAAATGGTCCTTTCTAGTGGCGTCATTTAATTTTCGATAATCAATACATACACGCCAACCAGTTATGGTTCTAGTAGGAACAAGTTCATTTCATTCATTGGTTACAACGATTGTTTCTCCTTTCTTAGGAACGCGGTGAACGGGGCTCACCCATGAACTATCCTTAATGAGTTAAATAATACTAGCATCAAAAAGTATGATTATTTCTTTCTTAACAACTTCTTTCATATTTGGGTTGAGTCTTCGTTGTCTTTGAACAACAGATTTAGCATCTTTTTCGAAATTGATTTTGTGCTTGCAAATTTTTTGACTTATGCCTCTAATGTCAGAAGTTTTCCAAGCAAAAGCTTCTTTATGATTTTTAAGCACAGGAACAAGACGTTTTTTTTTCATCAGGTTTGAGTGATCCAGATATGACAAACGGAAGAAGAGAATTTTCTTCCAAAAAGGCATATTCAAGATGATCGGGAAAAGGTTTCAAGATGATATCAATCGATGGATCTTCGATAGAGGTTTTGATTCTCATTTGTTCATTGAATTCCAACTCTTCTTAATTGGTAATTTCTTCCTTAGAAACTTCTTTGGTTTTTATCTCTATAAATTCAGCAAATTCTCTGTCGAGATCTTCATCGCTTATTTGTCCAGATATTTCATGAGAATCAATCTTTTCACTAAGCAACTCATCGAATGTTTCTTCTATTATTTCATCGATAACATCAATGCTAAAACATGTGTCATCATTCGCGTGAGAATACTTCATTTGCTTGATTGATTTGAAAGGAGATTCTTTCATCTCCAACTCCGAGATTGAGTTCTTTATTTTTGACTCGAATAATAGCATCAGCGGTGTTTAGGAAAGGTCTTCCTAAAATTAATGGAACTTTGATATCTTCCTCCATTTCGAGGATCACAAAATCAACGGGAAAAACGAATTGCCCAACTTGAACAAGCATATTTTCAGCTACTCCAACAGGATATTGGATAGTATGATTTGCTAAATGTATACTCATTCGTGTAGGTTTCAGAGTATCTATTGAAAGCTTCGCATACAACGAGTATGGCATAAGATTGATACTTGCTCCGAGATCGGGTAAAGCATCACATGTGATTGAATTTCCCAAGGTACACGGGATGAGAAAACTTCTAGGATCACCGAGTTTTTTCGAGAGTTTGTTTTCAACAATGGATGAGCAATCTTCATTTAAGAATGTAGCGGAAATGTTTTCCATTCTACTTTTGTTGCTCACAAGTTCTTTAAAAAACTTCCCATAATTGGGCATGCCAGCTAGGACATCAACGAGAGGTACATTGATCCTAACTTCTTTGTTCATGTCGATGAACTTGCCATATTGTTCATCCATCTTCTCCTTTCTCAAGAGTTGAGGATATGGAATTCTTGGTTTATACGCTTTGAGTGGTGGAGTAAGTTTAACAACCAGAGAAGGAATTGGTTCATTTTCCTTAGGTTCCTTCTCAGCTTCATCCTCACTATCATTATGAAGGACAGTGGTTGTTTAGTTCGGATTTGGGGGTGGATCATATGATAGGCCACTACGTGTGAATACAACATTTACATGCTCATTTCTTGTTTGAGGTGGACGATAAGATCCAGATGATGATGGTTTCGGGTTTTGTAGAACCTAAAGACCTTGATAGATCTTTGTGAGCTCGTAGATCGTTAGTAATGTTTATGTAATCACAAACACACTAAAAGAAAGTCTAAGTTACTTGTATTCTATAGCGGAAAACAAACACAAGTAAGAACACGATTACTAAGAACGATTTGATCCTCTATGGATCTTTTGATTAACACTAAAATTGTTTTTCTAAACTCGTACCTAATACATAAATACGTGTTCCTTTTATAGACAAGGAACCCTAACTAGATTTCACTTGAAACCCTAAACCGTTTCACAAGAAACGTATAATCTAAAAACTAAACAAGATATGCATTATCACTTTCTAAATAAACTCATACATATCCTAACTAAAATCAAAATACGCGGAAACTATCCATCAGTAGAAACACATTCCGCAGAATCTATACTTCCGCAGTAACATTCTTCAGCAGAATCACAAAGCTTCAGCAGTAACCATCAGCAGTAACCATCAGCAGAATTCTTCCTTAGCAGAATTCCCAACAATCCTCCCCTAATCTTGAATTTGACATGGTTAAGTTCAAGATTCTTGATAGATCTTTAATACTTCAGAACAAGAGGATTGAATTTCGAACATCAGCAGCAATGAACCATATGAACCACATCTCTATGAATGGCAAAACTTGAAACTTCAGGTCTTTGCAGCAACAAATGACATAATGTACATCAAAACAATTTAGTTTCAGACAATTCTCATCACATCCAGGTGTGTAAACGCCTGTGAGAGGTGAATCATCGAAAATAATGGATTTGATGTCTCTTTACCAATAGCCATCACTACTGGAGTAGCCAAATGTTTAAGTTTGAAAACTATGGTACACTGATAACCATCTGATTTATTAGCAAATCAGCAACTATAAACGGATTTGAGATGTCTTTACCTGAGCCGTTTGCTCAGGACTAGCCAATTCTTTGGTTTCAACAGAACCTTGGTGAATTGAATACCAAATATGGATACCAAATGTCTTTACCAAAAACCATACTTTTGTGGACTAGCCAATTCTTTGGATCCCAGAAAGGGTTACATCCATGGTGAATTGATGACCATTTCAACTCTCAGCAATGAAGCATGGGTGAGTTGAATACCCTATAGCTTTGAGCAAGCTATTATAGCTATCAACAGATTTGATGTGTCTTTACCAAAGCTGTACCCTTTGGACTAGCCAACTCTTTGATGGACACAAGTCACATCTGGTGAGTTGATAACCATCAACAGAGTTAGACAACAAACCTGCAGAAACGTTAGTACACAAATATACAAGATTTTTTTTTTTTTTTTTTTTTTTTTTTTTTTTTTTTTTTTTTTTTTTTTGATTAAGAAATAAATGAAATAAAGAAAATAAGTTCAAACTACAAGAATAATACAATATACCATAATCAAGAAGAAGCTTTATGCTGTAGAAGCTTAGCCTTGATCAACCCAACCAATTGTTCAGCATGTGTCCTGTCATTAGCAACTGGATTTGGAGGAACTTCCAATTTCCTTTGAAGCATACAATGCATCAGTGTCATGGACAATGGATAATGTTGATCAGAAAACATACACACTCTTATCCCAGACTCAGTCTCCACCACATGTACATTGGGAATGGGGTAAAATCTCCAAGTATCAACTTTCCACCTATGGGAATTCTTCCAAATTGAATATCCTTTCCCATGTGGAGTTTGCGAGTCAAAGAGAACTTGAAGGTCTCCCAATAGATATAAGCCAGCACCTTGTGGTGTATGTGTAGCATAATACTCAGTGACCAATCTGTGAAGAGTCTGCAAATCTTGCCTATCCACCAAATGAAGAATTTCTTGCAAGAAAGTGAAATTCTTATAGGATTGATCTTGCCTATAGATAGTGTTAATTTGTCCATCTGTTATAGTCCATCTGATCAACACATTGTATGAACCTTCAGGAAAAGTTTCAGAAGAACCCTCTTTAATAAATGTATCATCAGTAGCTTCTAGATTCACTTGCTCAGAAGAACTACCCTTGTGTGCTCTGAGGACTTGCTTAGCCAATCTGACTGATCTTCTACTTGCAACATGTTTGCTTATATGTGCCATCCTCTTCTTCCTCCTTCCAGGTATGTAAATCCCCATAGAAACATCTTTAGTAGCAATAGAAGAAGTATCTTCAGCAGGAAGAGAAGAAATTGGAATAGAAGAACTTGGAACAAAACTCCCTGCTACATGTAATCTCTCAGCCGTTTCCCTGGCTTGTTTACCCTGAGCAGCTGCCTGTTCAGCTTGTTTAACCTTTTCTGCATTATAGTTTGACAATGATGAATCTTCAAGGTCAGCAGATGTTGTAGCAAAAGGTTCAGCAGAAGTGGGTGGAGCTTCAGAAGAAACAGGAATCCCAGATGATTGTCTCTCAGAAGTTTCATCAGCAGAAATGGTAGGAGCAACAATAGGCTCAGCAGAATGTATGACTGCAGGAGAATCTTCAGCAATAACAGTAGATGAAGTACCTATCTCCACATACTTGAGTCTTTTGGCCCTTGGAGCTTCCATACTATCAGCAGTCCTCTTAAGTGAAATAGATGGTGGGTGAATGAGCTTCATAATCTGATTATATATTCTATTCAAGTCAGAATCAGACAAAGCCCAAACTTGCTTCTTTGACAAACCAGAACTATATACAGAAGTATACTGATTATAGACCACATTTCTCTTATATGTCCTCTTTTGTGCCTCAGTCTTGGGTTTATCTCTCTTAGCTTTTGCTTTCTGAGCAGCAATAGCCTTCCTCTTTTCAGCTGCAGCTTGCTTTCTTTGATTACCAAGAGCCATCATCTGTGCAGCAAAGTTGTCACTATCAAAATTAGCTCCCAGTATGCTTTGAGCTAAAGTAGGATTTGAAGCTGCTTGGAGAGTGTAAGAATCCCATTGTTCATCAGTAAAATGAACTGATTGAGCATCCAATTCCCTTTGTCTATCAGCTGATAAATTTGAGGTGAACTGAGCTTCCATCTTTCTTGCCAAAGCTTGACTTTTCATCATATCTTCATATTGTTTCCATATTCTAGTTTGCTCTTTCCTCTCTTGATCTGTCACATGATCTGGACCTAGATCAGCATCATCCAAACCTTCTTTCTCATGACTAGCAGAAACTTCAGTAGGAACATAAGGAGCAGAATCATTAATAGAAACACCATGAGGAATATTAACAGTTGGAACTGCGGCAACATCCTCCAAAGGAATCTCAGAAGAATTATCAGCAGTAAGATTGTGAGAAGAGCCTTCAACTGCATTAGGAGAACTCTCTGCATCAGGATTCAAGATAAAAGTTCTTCTAGCAACAAACAATGCAGCAGGTGTTGGAACATTAGCTTGAATGTTATCATCATCCATGTTAGCTTGATCAACATTCATACTTGACTTCTCAGAAGTCCCAGCTACATTCTTGCTCAAGTATTGTCTCCTCCTTCTCTGTCTAGAAAACTGAATAGGCTCCTTTGATTTTAATGATTCAGCAACTTTAGGTGAAGAGGTAGAAGTCTGCTGAGCAGCTTCAGCCAATAAATCAAGATGATCCCAATAACTATCCTCCTGCTCATCATCAGATGCAAACACAAACTTCCTCTTCTTTTTCTGCCCAATTTGATCTTCTAACTCCTGAAATCTATTCTTCAATACTAAAATTTCATCACCAAGTGATGATTTGGTATCTGCAAGCTCTTGCTTCAACTTCTCAAGTTCTTGTTCATTCCTGTGGAGCAAATTATACAGAGAAGTGAGAGTAATGGGGTCCTCTGCTCCACCAGCAGATTTCTCAGTGGAATTGAGAGCTTCATTGGACCTTTCAGGAGTAACATGGGCATATTCAAAATTATGAAAACTATCATCAATGGGCTCATTTTCAGGACTGGGTGTAGGTGGTCTGGTAGTCTCATGTTCTAATGGTGTAGGTACTTGAGTGTCAAGAGACTGAATTGTCTCTGCAACCTCAGTAACTGGCTCATTAAGAGCAACATGAGAAGGTGTTGGAATAGGACTTGGTGAAACATGTACACGCAAAGGTGTTGGTGGGTCAGGAGAAACACTAGATGCTTCAGCAGCCATGGAGGGACCCTCATCCCTTTCCACCGAAGGATAACCATCAGCAGTATTGCTTGGGATTGATGAAATACCATCATCAGCAGCAATGGGAGAGGGTGGAGCACTCGCAGCATTTTCCTCAGCAGCATCATCATTGCCATGGGGCAACATAGCTGGTAATAAAGGGTAATGTGCTCCATCATAATGAGTTTTCATTGAAGAAAACAACTTAGCACTAAGGTATCCTATGGGATAGTGGGTTCTATCTTGGGTGGTTAGTGGTAAAATAATTTGTAGAAACCTAGGGTACATTAGAAACTTATGCTTTTTCTTTTGTATATTTTCTACCATATTATCAAAAATAAACTTAGAAAAATTATAAGATAAACCCTTTGATAAGCATACTATACCACAACCCAATTGGGTAGAGAACTGATCCCATCCACCTGACTTGTTACTGATGCATTGAAGCAAGGTGTGCACCAAAAATCTCCACTTCGGACAAAACTTGTTCTTGAGCCACATGACAGTATTCGTACTTTGATAACCAACTTCCCTTAGCCCAGCAAGAATCTCAGCAGTATTGGTGTGATAAACACCATCTTCATCATCAAGTTGTAACCTTGTCCTTATCAGCGACTCGGTCACCACATATTCGACTTCATCAATCTAGCAACAATCTCTGTGTCCGATCGTTTTGTAGCAGATGCCCAAAATTGTTTGACTAGAGACTCATGCACTATATTTGGATACTGAGTTAGTGCAAAATGTATCTTGGACCTCTTCAAGAAATCCACCATCGGTGCATAAAGCTCATGTCCCTTTGCGCTCCCTAAAAACGCAACTTTATTATGATCTTTCTTGAATTGAAGTTCTTCCATTGATAATCAAAAGAATGGTGAAAAGGGTTTGAATTGTTTAAAGAGAGAACAAGTAATGGGTTTAAGTTTAGCGAAGATTGTGTGAAATAGGTTAAAAATATAAGTTACCCAATTTGGTCAATAAAATCGGAGAAGTTTGTTGACCAGATCTGACGTGGCAAGTAACTTCAATCTTTAAAAGTAAATCTTCAGCAGAAATGATGGTCAATCTGCTGAAGTGAGAATTCAATCAGCAGAATCAACTCAAGAGAATAATATCTTCAGTAAAGATCTTAAGTTTTAATTTGTCACCCAACTCGCATTAATTAGCATTAACACTTGACCTTGCCTATAAAATATCCCCAAATCACAATCCGCACAAATCCATTAACCCTAACTTATCATCCAACCCTCATTCAATCAAAATCACTTATCAACACTATGAATAACCAACCAGAAGTCATTGATCTAACTTCTGAATCATCAGTAGATTCAGGAGATAACAATCCCCATTCACCACAAACACACCAAGCATCCCAATCAACATCACGACCTAACCGTAGAAGGTATGGTCTTACCAAAGAACAAGCTCGTAAGAGAAAGCATGATGTGGGCTCATCAAGCAGACCCAACAATCCACCATCATCATCATCATCATCTGAGGATAGTCGACCTCTATTTCGATATCCTCACCAAGATGAGCCGCGCACTTTGAAGTCCCTTTTCTCCCTTCATCAGAAGATGACAGTTGTGGTGGATCCGAATGATTCACCTAGGGGCTCTGATGACTTCACAGAGCAACTTGAGCCAATCTTCAATAGATTGGTGAGAGAGGAAGAGGAGAGGAAAGCAGCACCAACCAGGGAAGAGATTCCCCAACCTTCACAATCCCAACCAAGGCCACACACCCGAAATCCACCACTCCCAGTGACAAGGGAGGTGGTTATTGGTCTTCCTGCTCCAAGAACTGGTGTTTCATACCATAGAGACACAGGAAAGGGCAAGGGTGCAGAGGTGACTGGAAAGGGAAAGGGTAAAATGGAGTAGGTGATGATGAGATGTTGCCAAGAACCAAAGATATAAAACTAGGTTCTTCAGCATCTTCAATCATGTCTGTTAGTCTTCCTGGTGCATCAGTAGATGATAGGAACTAGTATAGGTTATCTTGTATAGGATTGGTCTTGTTGAAATTGAAGTTGTTTGTAAGCTGTAATTTCTTTTGAATGAATGAACAACTTTTCTTTGATTATTACTTGAACTATGCTTCAGTACTTCCATTCAGCAGAAACACTCTTTAAGCTTACTTGACCATGTCCCATTTAATTAATCTTGATTAACCTCAACTAAGTATCAGCAATATCAAGGCAATCTGCAAAACAGACACATAACAGCAAACAAACCAAACCATACAAACTAAAAATACATTAGAGGATGAGAGTGTTAGCAAACATAATCAATAATCTACAAAATATTACAAACTTTACAACCACAATCCTCCCCTGAGGCATATGCCTCCTCTGAGGCCTATGCCTCCCCTCAAACATAGCATTTAAGGGTTAACCATCCCAATATGGACCACTAAGTGTTGAAACCTAGGTCCATCAAAAGCTTTAGTCAGTAAATCTGCCACATTATCATCTGTGTGAATTTTAAGCACCTTAATCAAATGTTTTTCATATGCATCTCTTATAAAATGGTGCCTTATCTCAATATGCTTAGTTCTATTATGAAAAACTGGATTTTTAACTATGCATATGGTACTTTGGTTATCAATAAAAATTGTGGTGTTCATGAAATTAAACCCATAATCCAACAATTGATTTTGTATCCAAAGAACCTGTCCACAACAATTGGCAGCAGCAACATACTCTGCTTCAGTAGATGAGGTAGCAACAATGGTTTGTTTCTTGCATTGCCAAGAAATCAATCTTCTTCCAAGAAATTGGCAACCTCCAGTTGTGGATCTCCTATCCAGGTTTGCACCAGCATAATCACTATCACTATAAGCTTCCAACTTGAAAGGAGACTCTTTTGGGTACCAAAGACCTAACTTGGGTTGGCCTTTGAGATACTTAAAGATCTTCTTGACTGCATTTAGGTGAGAAGTGAGTGGTGTGACCTGATGTCTAGAACAAGCACTCACAGCAAATGTGATGCCTGGCCTTGAAGCTGTCAAGTACATCAATGAACCAATCATGGACCTGTATAGGTGAACATTCACTGCAGGATCTGGTTCAAGATTATTCTTAGGTTTGGGAGCTTCATAAGGTGTAGTGGCAGGTCTGACATTCTCAATATCAAACTTCTTCAACATATCTTTAACATACTTGTCCTGACTAATAAAGATACCCTCTGGTTTCTACTGAACTTGTAGACCCAAAAAGAAAGTGAGCTCCCCCATAGCACTCATCTGAAACTCCCCCTTCATTAATTCCTCAAACTCCCTGCACCATGCTTCTTTAGTGGAGCCAAAGATAATGTCATCCACATAAACTTGTACAAGTATGATGTCCCTGGAATTCTTCTTAATGAAGAGTGTTTTGTCTATAGCACCTCTTCTGTATCCATGCTTCAGCAGAAATGCTGAAAGCCTAGCATACCAAGCTCTTGGTGCCTGATGTAGGCCATAGAGAGCTTTGACAACCCTGTAAACATGCTTTGGATTGTCTGGGTCTTCAAATCCTTTGGGTTGAGATACATAAACCTCCTCATCAATTTCTCCATAAAGAAAAGCACCTTTGACATCCATCTGGTAGACCATAAAACCCATGTAAGATGCATAGGCCAAGAAGATTCTGATGGCCTCAACCCTAGCTACAGGAGCAAATACTTCAGTATAATCAATGCCCTCCTCTTGTCTGAATCCTTGTGCCACCAATCTTGCTTTGTTTTTAACCACAATACCCCTGGCATCTCTTTTATTTTTTAAAATCCACTTGGTACCAATGGCAATCTTCCCTTCAGGTAGTGGTACCAATATCCAAACCTTCTGATTTTTGAATTGTAGCATCTCTTCTTGCATTGCTTCAAGCCAGCTGGAGTCTTCAAGAGCTTGACTAACACTTGTTGGTTCCACTTGAGAAAGATAACAAGCAAACAGACAATGCTTAAAGTCTGTGTGATTGTCCCTTTGCTGAGATGAGACATAAGAAAGAAAAGCCATTTGACCATACTTAGAACCTTTCACAGCACTTCTAGTTCTAACAGGTGCTTGAGGATCACCAAGAATGTTGGATTGAGGATGAGCAGTATGTATCCTTTTGGTTGCATTGGGGTTGACCTCAATTGTGGTGTCAAGATTGGTCACATTTGGTCCAAAATCATTGTCATAGGAGGCTGAGTTGAAGATACCAGCTTTGGGTGAGTGATTTCCAAGATCAGAAGGACTTGGAAAGCGTGTATATGGCTCTTCAAGGTCTGTGGACACACTAGGAGAAACAGGAGAACCTTCAGAAGAAACATCAGCAGATTTGGCACCATCAGCAGAAACATTTGAAGGATCAGCAGAATCCTGGTTTCTACTGAAGGGTTGTGCTGACTCCACATCAATTCTTTCAGCTTCTTGATTGGCTGCAAACTCTTGCTTCTTGAGTCTAGCAAGGTCCTCTGCATATTGTGACACATCTTCAATCTCATCAGAAGTATCTCCTTCAAAATGGTTAGGAAGAAAAGAAGGTACAACAATAGTATGTTCATCATGCTCAGACTCACTTCCTGAGTCATCTTCCAGGGTACCTGCATTGTTAGTGGGAGACTCTTGTGTACCTGCAGATTGTTCAGCAACATATCTAGTATAGCCCAAGTAATCAGTTAGGTAATCCAGATCAAAATACCAAGGATGACCTTGACCTTGTACATGAGGCTTATTCTCTAGGTATCTCAGATTAAGGGTCTCCTCTATCTTTTTAGAACTTAAATTATATACCCTATAAGCCTTACTATGAGCTGAATATCCCACAATAAACCCCTCATCTGCCTTCTCATCAAACTTTCCTAGAGGGTCACTAGTGTTCAAAATGGTCACCTGACAACCAAAAGGTTTAAGGTAATGAATATCAGGAACTTTCCCAGTGAGAAGTTCATAAGGTGTCTTGATATGAGGTCTAGTGATGGATACCCTGTTCAAAACATAACAAGCAGTGCTTACTGCTTCAGTCCAGAACATAGTGGGTAATTTAGAGTCTGCAAGCATGGATCTTGCTGCCTTTATTAAGGTCCTATTCTTTCTTTCTGCAACCCCATTTTGCTGTGGGGTTCTTGGAGTGCTATAGTCCCTTTTTATCCCCTTAGACTGACAAAGTTCTATTAAAACAGCATTGTTGAACTCTGTCCCATTATCACACCTAATCCCTTTAACCTTTTTATTTAGCTGGTTTTCAACAAGGGTAATGTACTCTTTTAAGATTGGATATGTTTCATCTTTAGTTCTCAAAAAGAATACCCAACAAAACCTGCTATAGTCATCAGTGATCACCAGGCAGAAGGATTTGTGATCAATACTCCTGACTTGAGCTGGACCAAAAAGATCCATGTGCAGCAACTGAAGAGGCTCTGAGATAGTGCTCACAGCTGTAATGGCTTTGTATGAAGCTCTGTGTTGCTTCCCCTTGTTGTAGGCAACACAATTGTGTTCATTGGTGAAGACTTTGGAGGGAAGCCCATGAACTAGACCAAGCTTAGAGAGTTTGTTAATGGTCTTGAAATTAACATGAGCCATTCTTCTATGCCACTTAGTTGACTCATCCAGGGATGCTTTAGCCACCAAGCATGTCAGATCACCTTCAGGTTGGACTTCATTCAAGTTGAATGTGTATAAATTGTATCTTCTGGGAACTCTCAGCAGAATTGTGGTATCTTCTGGAAGCTTGAAGTCCTTAGAGAGTACAAGACATTCATCTTCTGAGAAGAAGACCTTGTTTTTGGTATCACATAATTGAGATACTGAGAACAAATTGAAGTGTTGCAGTTCCTTCACATAGAGCACATTTGCAAAGTCCAAGTGAGGTGTTCTGATGGTTCCATACCCAGTGATTTTGCCATCTCCTCCACCAAAGGTCACATTGCCTCCTCCTTGAATGGGTACAAAATCATGCATCATGTCCCTGTTTCCTGACATACTCCTTGAACAACCACTATCTATAATGCCAACATCTTTACTTTTCAAAGGATGATCCTACATATACAACAAAATTATACAAATGTTAGTACACATTGGAGACTCAAGTCATTACTGACTTGAGCCTGCCTTGTGGATCATAAGAATTAGGCCATGTAGATTGATAAGATCCACCATTGTTCTTGGACCTTTTATGAATATTAGGTCCCTTGTGAGTCCAAAAACAACCTGCTGAGGGCTTAACAGCAGTATCCCAATATCCCATATACATTGGGTCAATAAAGCCAGGCCAATAACCATTCGGAAAATAAGAACTAGTGGGTTGCACAAATGGTCTAGCAACATATCTTCTCCTAGCAGACCGAAAATTTCTATCAGCAGAATGTCTATCAGGAGAATGTCTATCAGCAGAATTGCTGGCCCTATGAGTTGCCTGTGGAACATATGGTGGTATATCCTGAACATTTTTCCACATTGGTCTAAGTTTAGTCTGACCAACACCCATTCTTTGCTCATGAAAATCACAATCCTTAATTAGATGAGATTTACTTCCACACACAAAACATTTCTTCTTTTTAGAAGATTTATTAAAAGAAAATATGTTCCATTACATGTAGAATTATTCAAACCACTAACATTAATAGAATTGTTTTTGACAGAATTAGAAACATTGTTTTGCAAAGAATTAAAAGACAAGTCTTCAGAAGAAACTGTCTTGGACTTCACATCCTCAGCAGCAATTCTAACAGACTTGTAGGGTGTCTTGGGTGTAGGCTTGGGAGAGGTCTTTGTAGGGTCTGACTTTTCACTCGAATCACAACTGGTATATGTGGTAGACCCTTGGTCAGAGGACTTGTCACTGTTAGAACAAGAGACAAAGTCAGCAGAATTAGAGTCAGGGTCTGGCAAGTCACATGACTTTTTTCCATAAAGATGGTGTGTATCCATCAAAGTCTGAGGTGGTGGTGCTAGATGGCATGTGTTCTCCCCTAATAGGTCCAGGCACAGCATGTAATTCACCTTCCTTGACAAACTTAACAGGAACTTGATAGTCTACAGGCTCAGGGTCAAACACACTATACTCATTAGGGTCATAGAATTGATCTTTCCCTATGTAGTCACCATACCCTAAACCAATCTTAGTTTTTACAGACATAGAACTATTAACTAACCTGTTTAGATTTTTAGATGAATCTTTCCATTTATCAAACCTAGCCAAGCTATTGTCTAGTTTAGTCTGCACTTCCTGTTTTTCTAACACTACCTCTGCTTTTTCTTTCTCAGTACGCTTTAAATCAATTTTAGCACAATGTAAATCTCTCTCTAACACCCCTATTTTTTCATCATAAGCGACCTCATTCTTCTGAAACCAAACTTTTTGTCTTTCTAGAGTTTTTAACGAGTGTTTATAAGCCTTAACATCTATATAACATTCATTATATTTAAGTTTCAATTCATCATATTCCTTTTTGAGTTCATTATACCTTTCACTACAACCAAATATACAATTTTGTACCTGAGATATGCCCATAAAGGCAGTGTGACTATGCTTATCCTCTGAAGAACAGCTAGCCAGCAATCCATTCACATCAGTATTATCATCATTCTCAGGTTCATGCACCTTCCAGTTGATATGATCATCCAGAGTGACCAAGGCTTTGGGGTTTTCAGCATTCACTTGATTCTTCTGATAGCTTGAATACCGAACTTCATCACCAGTCTTCCTATCCTTGCACTCTCTAGAGAAGTGACCCAACTGACCACATGAATAGCACTTGATCTTCCTTCTATCAAACCTGGCTGGATCTCGTCCCTGAAACCCGAACTTTCTTCCAGAATTCTTTTCAAACCTCTTGACATTTAAAGTAAGCATGGCCACCTGCCATTTTAGATTCATCTCTTCCAAATCAAGAGGATCCACCTGATCAAAATCCTCAAAAGCAAGATGCTGCTGATGTTCATAATCAGCAACAAAAGAGTGGAGAACATCCTCTATTACACCACTGGACTGTGGTTGAGAGTAGGAAGATGTTACTGAGGAGCTTGAACTTGAAGCCTGAGTCTGCTTGTTGGAGGTGGTGCTCACAAAAGCTGAATAGGTAGGGTTTGATGAACGAATGGGGCTTCTAACATCAGGCTCAAGAGTTTTAAGTTTGTTGTAGAGATCATCAAAAGAAAGCATATCAAGACCTCCTTTTGTTTTGAGTGCAATGCTCACTTGTAGCCATGAGGGAGGTAAAGATCGCAGGAACTTTGCATTGCAGTCCTCATTATCTGGTCTAGCCTTCAGCTGATTCATCTGGCTCAAAATTTTATGGAACCTGTCATACCCCTTGTGAATACCTTCCTCTTCAGTTATTTGGAACTCTTGAAACTGCTGTTTCAACATTGACTTCCTCATCCTTCTTGACTCATCGTTCCCACCAAACCTAGCCTTGATTGCCATCCAGATATCTTTTGCTTCCTCCATGTAGTGAAAGTCTCCCATGTGATCATCTGGAATAGCCTGAAGGAGAATGGTTCTCACTTTATTTTCTCTTTGTACTGCAAGAACCTCTTCAGCAGATTTAGGAGGAAGAATCGAAACAACACCATCAGCATCTTTGGAGTGCTTCTTCAAACTGTTTCCCTTACGGACAATTTCCCAAAGATTCCAATCAATATTGGTGATCCAGTTCTGCATCTTCATCGCCCATAATTCATATTCTTCCTTCTTAAGGTAAGGAAACTTTGCATTGCTGTTGGTGAGATTGAGTTGTTGCATAGATGTGGTGTTTTGGTTGTTGTTGTTGTTATTGTTGCTGTGAACTTCAGATTCATCGTCTGATCCAGGCATTGTTATTGTTATAGGGTGAGAGAGGGTGTAAACGTGAAGGTGTTCCTAGTAACACAGAGACTCTCACGAGGCTCTGATACCACTTGTAGAACCTAAAGACCTTGATAGATCTTTGTGAGCTCGTGGATCGTTAGTAATGTTTATGTAATCACAAACACACTAAAAGAAAGTCTAAGTTACTTGTATTCTATAGCGGAAAACAAACACAAGTAAGAATACAATTACTAAGAACGATTTGATCCTCTATGGATCTTTTGATTAACACTAAAATTGTTTTTCTAAACTCGTACCTAATACATAAATACGTGTTCCTTTTATAGACAAGGAACCCTAACTAGATTTCACTTGAAACCCTAAACCGTTTCACAAGAAACGTATAATCTAAAAACTAAACAAGATATGCATTATCAATTTCTAAATAAACTCATACATATCCTAACTAAAATCAAAATACGCGGAAACTATCCATCAGTAGAAACACATTCCGCAGAATCTATAATTTCGCAGTAACATTTTTCAGCAGAATCACAAAGCTTCAGCAGTAACCATCAGCAGTAACCATCAGCAGAATTCTTCCTTAGCAGAATTCCCAACAGGTTTGATTGAGTATTGCTTGGAAGCGTACCCGATGGTCTAGCAGCGAATTGATCGGAAAGACGACTGAATTTGGTTTCAAGGTATTGGATAGAAGCCTGATGGTTCTTTTGACCTTGCTTAACTTTGGTTTTGAGGTTGAAGAATAGATTCTTGATAAAGTAATTCGTTGACTTTTGAGCATTTACGAATTCACGCATGGTTTTTTCGAAATCGGATTCTTCAAGTTTCTTTTCGGGTGTTTGTGATGATGAACAGTTATCATCACGAGACGATGGACGATTGTCGTCACGAGGTTGTGAACTACGATTGTCATCCCTCGGTGGTCGATCTTGCCAATCTCTAGAATTTCTACCGTAGTAGTTTCCACGATATCCTCCTCCTCGATATCCTCCATAAACGTAATTAGCTTCCGCTTCGGGACCTCCTATGGGTTTATCATCACATTCGGATGATGAATGGTTTCCTCCACAATAATTGCATCCATCGTGCATATCTTTGATCTCCTTTTGAATACTTTGGAATTTAGAATCGATTTTGGATGTGAGATCTTTCATCATGTCCATGATTTTGGAATTTTCATCTGTTCCTTCGGCGAACGCAAAGATTTTTCGTTGAGGTTTGGTTTTGGCATCCTTATACCAATTGAGCTTTAAAAGTACTCGGTCTTCAAGTAAATTGTAAGGTTCGTTAGGGGTCTTGTAGAGGAAAATTCCTCCGGCATCAAGGATTCCTTGAGTTGAGTCATCAAGACCATGGTAAAAGATTTGGATGATGTTACCACGCGACAAACCATGCCCATGACAACTTCGAAGCATGTTTTTCATTCGAAGCCAAGCTTTGACAAGATTTTCTCCTTCCTTTTGAGTGAAACCACGAATTTCACTTAGGAGATGATCAAACATGGTCGGTGGAAAGAAACGTCTAACAAAGGCTTCTCTCATTTGCTCCCAAGTTGTAATCACTCCGGGGCATAATTCGTAATACCAAATTTTCGCTTCTCCGGTGAGAGACGATGGAAAGAGTTTGAGACGGATTGCATTTGCTTCGGTATTTCCATAACGAAACATGTCACAAATTCCAAGGAAATCGGCGATATGTTTATGTGGATCGGATCAAACTCGACCATCAAATTGATTGTCTTTGATCATCGAAAGATGATGACCTTTAATCGTAAAGTTGTCTCCGAGATTAATGGGAACAGTAGCGGCCGCGGGTGTAGGAGCTACAACCCTATTGGTGGCCCACATAAGTCGAGCGTCGGCCATTGGGAATGGTAATTCTTGAAAAAAGTCAACTATAACATGAACTTCTGAAAGGTTATCGAAAGGTGGGTTAACGGTTCTTGGTTTTCTTTTCTCTTTTGGAATGAACAGGTGTTTTTTTTTTGGTTTTTCGGAATAAACTCTCGAGATTAGATAATGG
This sequence comes from Artemisia tridentata subsp. tridentata, assembly GCA_021014915.2. NCBI lineage: Eukaryota > Viridiplantae > Streptophyta > Magnoliopsida > Asterales > Asteraceae > Artemisia > Artemisia tridentata. The sequence continues at coordinate 198,181,096 of CP139507.1, forward strand.
TGTACTTAGTTCTTCGCCTGAAGAGCGAGTGGTCATACAAGTTAAGAACGAGCCAATCGAAAAAGACTTAAACTATAAATAAATAAATAAATAAAAATTATTCAGAACTGCTCAGCCGCGGCGGTTGGGATTGCTGGCCGGCCCCCTGCGTTTGAGATACTTCACAGAAGGTTCCAACCGTGGTGTTTAAGATACCATTCGTGCAGTTGGGACGGTTTTTGTTTCTCAGAAAGTTTGAGCCGCGGGGTTGGCGTGTCCAGCAGGCGGATATTGCATTTTTTTATTATTTTTTTATTTTTTTATTTTTTTTTTTACAAACTAGGCCACAAGATGGGAATGAAAGTAAGGCACGAAAATTTAACAAAACTCACAAAAACGTGATCAAATCCCCGGCAGCGGCGCCAAAAACTTGATGTGTCTCACGAGTGCAAGTTTTAAATTTATAAACACGATCTACCAATGATTCAAACGAAACACATATGAGCAAGTATACTCGTCCATGTGTAGCAAGAAATGATTCGGTAAGCCGAGGTCGTTCACAAGGATTTGTTTAGTTTTCGGAACGTGAGTTTGAGATTATCGAGCTTAACAATGATTACGCAAATAGCAAGCAAATAATAATGATGATGAGAATTCAATATATTAAAACTACACTTGCCTAGACTAGTTTGAACCAAGGTTGTCAGGATCGGGATCCTATCTAGGATCGTTTTTGGCTTTGCAAGATCGTGATCGTAGGATCGGATCGGGATCGTAAGATCCTTTGAAAATGCATATATTTTTGTACAGGGGTTGTAGTTTTATATTTCTATATAATATTTCATATGATAAACGAATCTAAATGGATGATAAAAGAAAAAGTTATATGTTCAAGTATCGTAGTAGTAGAATATTAGATATATTGCAATGCTCACTTGCACAAAGTTACTACATACGTGCACTTACTTCTTGTTCAATGTTTTTTATTATAGGTTTTTTGTTATAACATTTAGATTAATGCAAATATATAGTGTTAATTTATTGGTACTGATGTGCCCGGTTCGGTGCAAGTTTTAAATTTATAATGGGGTGAATTACCGAATCTAATAACAACACATACGAGCAAGTATACTCGTCCGTTGTAGCAAGATTTTGATGGTAAGTCGGGATCGTTCGCAGGGATTTGTGTAGTGAATCGAATTGTAAGTTAAAAGCAACTATCTCAATAAGTAGTAATTATATGATGAAAATTCAAATGATTAAAAACAACACTTGCTTAGACTAGTGTACTACAATTGACTAATATGATTGTGATAACTTTGGAAAACATGTTGGTTGTGATAATTAGTTTTGACACTAATCTATTGTTTCTACAAATTAAACCTTCGTCAAGATTTTGGTTTATAAAAACAAGCATTAAGTTTAACCAATCAATTCAAGATCACTACAAAAAAACAGGCTTTCAGAGACTGAAAAATCAGTCTCCGATACACCATGATCAGTTACGAATGGTCTATCAAGGACTGATTTTGCTAGTCACTAATCAGTGGTAGAAGCTTAGTTGCGGAAAGTGACGTTATCAACTGAAATTCAGTCCTTGTTGTATCAAACCAACGAGGACCAGAGATCAGTCACCAAAATAAAAAAGCCAGTCCTTATTTCTATGGGTTGGTATCATGTTATTTCAGTCCCCAATGCATATTATCGGCGACTGAAAAGTCAGTCGCCAATACTATGTTTGATCAGTTACTAACACATGGATTTAGGGACTGAAAATTAGTCCATAAACATTGTTTATAGTCCCTAATACGTTTCGTTGTTTTGTAGATCACCGTACCAAATCAGTCTCTAATAATAGGATTTAAAAACTGATTAGTCTCCGATGAAAGGCTTTAAAGACTGATTGTTAGTGACAAAAAACAGATGAATTAGTCCTTAATTTGTTTTTCTAGTGACTGAAAATTAGTTTCAAAATATACGTTAATCGATACAAAATAACATTCAAATCAGTCTCCAATATGATGGCACCATTCCATTATATTTCTATTATAAACTAAAAGTTAGTGGCAAATACAATTTAATTCAGTCCCCATTCACAATGCATACATGACCCCTTACAATAGTATATAAAACTCCGAACCATAAACAATAATAATAACAATATTTCTTTAAAGCATAATAATCACAAATCCAAATAACTAAGAGTTTACAATTCAATATGTTTAAAAATAAAACCAAATTCAATAGAAATAAATTTGAACGTCCTATATATCACTATCGGTGAATGGATCATCGTTACCATCACCATTACCATCACCTTCAGTAGTATTTGGTGAGTCTATTGTGCTCTCGAAGTCTGGAAATTTTTTGCTCAAGAATTTTGCCAATTTCTCATAATTACGTTTATTACGGTTCAAGTTCACTAACCTTTGCTCTCAATTCATTAATCTAAGTCGAGTTTTGTTTAGGTGTTGAGTCAGCTTGTTGAGATGATTCAGCTGCTTCTTTCATCCAATAATCTTTTTTCCTCATCACTAGCCCAACACCCACCTCCCATTACTTGTTAGTCGAACGAGCAAAAGTCTTACCATTGAGTGCACAAGATTTGCTATCGAACGCGAGCCCCCTCTGCTTACATTAACTTCTTTCTTTCTGTTATCTTGCATCTTATCATTATAATTCTAGAAAATCAAGTACAGCATTTGCAGAAGGAAACTCTGCCCTAGATGTCAATCTGTAACAAATGAAAGAAAGGAAAAAGTAAAAAAAAAAATAATAATAATAATAATAATAATAATAAATAAAATAAAAATAAATATGAAAGAAAAAACATGTTGGATCATTGTTATTTGAACAACTCGATAACATCAATCTTAATATTGAATGATTCAGATTAAACAATGCGTTCGGATGTGCGTGTAAAGGGCTCTTCGGTAAATACTGATGACGATTATTACTTTTTTGATTACTGAGCAAATGATAAAATAGAAGCCAATGCAGGAAAAGTGATTATTTAGAAAAACATTAAATCACTTAACTATCCAAACAATTAATTTTCTGATTATTTGATCTGAAACTGATTTTTCAAGATCCATATAATCATTTACAGGTTTGACCAATGGGGCTTGGTCTAATGCTATCCGAGATTGTAATGTCCCCAACCAAGAGGTTGTGTGTTCAAGTCCGCAAGGGACAAAAGTGAGATTGTTGTGATTGTGTGAGAATGTATATACTGTAGTTGTGTGTGGGAGTTTGCATTCGAGTTAAATAAAATAAAAAATTTACAGGTTTGATTTGATACTGCTGGGACTGCAGAGACTTTGTTATGATTTCTGAAGTCATATCAATATAGAACAAAACACAGGTAACACACACAAAACACAGAGCGAAGATAGACGTACCCTTCACTTGAAGTTGTATCAATGTCAACATGCAGCTTCAGCCTAGCCGCGACCTCTTTATCCATTTTTTGTTTCTCAGTAGATGATGTTGGCCCAAAAAGCAGTGACAGAGGCTTCCTCATCATCAAAGCTTCAAGATAAAGATGTGCATAGGTTTGAATATATGCATGCAAACGCAAATAAAGATTAGTAAACTACCTGCTTTTCTTGCTTCATTAAGTAACTGCTCATCCAAACTAGAAGAAACTCCTTTACCAAGTATTAGCTGGCCATAAAAACTTTGCTTTGCCTCCAATTTCCCAATGATTTTGATCTTTGACATCCTATCTTTACAGCATCGAGGCCCAAAAAACTTGACTAACTATTAACTAATTTTCTTGCTTATATTTATAGCCAATTGCCAATGTTCCATCACATCAGGCCCCAAAAAACTTGACTAACTATTAAATAATCCTTGCTTGTTTCAGACTTCTGGACAGTCTTATACAACATCGAGGTTCCTTCGAAAACCATCAGCTGATAATTCTTTCTGTACTCCTTTAACTGCAAGTAGTAAACACTAATGAGCAACAAAGAAAATACAGTGTTTTTAACAGAACCAAAAGAAAGAAAAGTGTTGCAATCACATGTTAGGGGGTGTTTGGCATTGCATTACAAAAGTAAACTGTCTGATAACTGTGATTTCAAGTCACAGATAATCATTTCTAGTATTTGAGTAAAATGAAAGTTATATAGATAATCTAATGAATTAAAGGTCAAGAATCACTTTTGGATAATCATTTTTAGAAGGTTGCTGCAACAGAAGTGTTTCTGGTTACCTAATTATGGTCATTTATCATGTAAATGCATTGATAAATAGATATCTCCAAACACTCAAAATATTTGCAAGCTTATCATCTAAAATTTTATGTTGAATCATGTAAATGTAGTTTTTGATTCTTTCTAGTTCTGTTTTATTTAGGTTCTTGAGCTTAATTGTGTGTGATTACGTGATAATAAATTCTAAGTCCTAAAGTAATCAACCAAGTGTAAAGTATAACAAGCGTAAAATAAAAGTGCAGACCTCTATGTCAGGAATCTTCTCAAACCCAAACTTCTTGGTCCATATGGATCCAGCTTCATCAGCAGCAGGAAGTGCTAGGATCTTGACATTCAGAGAAGCTAAAAGTTATTCAATGCAAGAGAACAGAGCTTGAAAATAACCCTACACACACCCATTTAACATAAATTAGACGAGGTAAACTCCACACAATCCCACAAAGATGACAATTTCAGCCTGTTTCTTTGTAAATGGGGTTTACTCTGGTTATGTTCATCTCTAAACGGGTCAAAACAGTTAAAATGATAATTGCAAGAGAAATTAAAACAGGTCAAACAGATTAAGAATCAATTTATTCAAACGCTGGAATTTATTAAAATCATCTTAATTTTTAATCGGAAAACAAAAAAAATCAGATAAAATATGTTTACGATCCACCGCGTGCACCAGGTTGCTTATTTTGACGCATTACCAAAACTTGCCCAACACACCGGTTTTGCCACCTTAAAAAAAGAATCACGTTTCGTGCTTACCAATCCTTGACATTCACTACTTGTTGCTACTAAAATCATCTTAATTAATATATTTCTAAGGTTTTTAAAAATTCCTAACCTTTTTAATATAACAGTAGACAACTGAGCAAAGTCATTAATCCAAACTATTGTCCCATTTAGAGAAACCACCATATTGTTCCACTTTTCCAAATTGCATATTATTCATGACGTACCTTTTGATGTAAACTAGCATGACTTCTTTCATGAATGACTTCATTAGCATCTGCACCGGATCATAACATATTAACATGGTCCTTTAAACACATTCGAAATATAACTCCCAAATGAAATTTATATAAATCGCAATGAATAGAGGATATAATGGTCGAGTAACTAGTACCTCTAAGCATATCAAGTTGAGAAAGAATCTGTACTTCACCCTGCCCAATTGTACATATAATAAGCTCACACCGCAAAATAATCTCACATAGATTATTCTAAACTGGAGACATGCGTGAGTTAACATGTCTTATATCTTTTATATTTATACAGATCACGACATATATGAACTTATGGAGTAGTGTATGGATTTGCTTCTTTCACATTAATCTTAAATTATTCTCGAGTAGAAAATAGCGAAATAAGCACTGTGAGTCTAACCAACTTGTTGAGAACTACGTATTTTACCCCAAAATAAACACGTATAAGCACAAGCAGTTTGGTTTATCCAAAGTCCAAACACACCAAACTGTTCACCACTCAAAAAATAAGCAAACCAAACATACTCTATAATTAGTTAATCTTAAAAAATACACGGCTGATGTTACATGAAGGGGGTGTTTGTGTTGGCTAATTCTCCAGGCTTACGAGCTTACATCCACTTTTTTCAGCTTATCAAATTGACCATATGGCTTATAAGCCGAAAAAAATGGGCTTATGAGCTTTTCTATATTTATACTCATATTGTAAATAAGCTAACAGAAAAACCCCTTAAATGTTTTTGAAATAAGCCAACCCTGCTTCGGGAAATTATATTTTTCCCCCAAAATAAATACAGTAATAGACAAGTGAAACAACAAGAAGAACTAGTTTCAAATTTTCAACTCATGATACACACATAAGACTAGAATATGAACCTTTTTTTGAGGTGGAGCTCCTAATGAAACACGATCCTCATTCATATAATAATCATCATCATCCTATTCAAACAAACAAAAAACATATCAGTATTTAAATAAACCCTCCACTAAGTTTTCCAAGAAGCTTTTAAGAGTGGTTGGCGTTAGGCAATAAACGTGCATTTTCATTTCTTTCCACAAATTTCTCCTTCTGGAACATGTTTTGACAGTACTTGCAATACCATGTACCCTGCGGCACAGCCTCAGATATGCATTCTGCAGTTTAGCCATTTACACATTGAATTTACGCAAAAACGTTCGATAAACGACTATTGCAGTATGATAGGTCACGAATGTGAGGTTCTAGTTATCAAAAGAGCATACAAAAGTGCCGATTCAACATCAGGACATGTATATCAAAGCTGTTTACCATAGATCCAAAAGCAAATAATCAAAATAGACATAACAACAAATTAAAAAGTATAAAGATAAAACCCTAGATTTGAAAGCCAATACGATTTCAAAAACTAAAATCCAAACCTTATATCCAAAATGGTGCGCCTGAGATGATGGATGATGAAAGATGGCAGCAGGGTATGGCGGCGTGCGTCCGAGATGGGGCAGGATCAGATGGTGGGAAATAGCCGAGTAGATAGTTGGTATCGGTATGGAATGGAAAATGCAAAATGGAAAAGGAAAGTGATAGGATAAGGAGAGATGGGCGGGTTGTTAGCCAAAAATGGATAAATAAGAGGGAAACTTTGGGGTTTTGATTTTGGGGAAAAATTGTAAGGGGGAAAGAATGAGAGGGGGGAAGGAAAGAGCAAATGTTTTTGGTATAAAATATCTAAATTTTATTTTAGCCTCACATTTTTTATATAATTTTGTTTATAAGAACTAGTTAAAATTAATATTTATATAGATATAGATTTAGTGTTTAAACTGCTACTTTAATCTAATTGTCTAACAAGCGTTTATGCGATTAGTGACATTTGTTTATCCCTAATCACTTATACGTGAGGCTTCTTAACATATGAATATCAATGTAAAATTACTTAACATCCAAAGCTTATCCTATGGATAAAATCAAGTCATACACATAGATGGAAGTAAATATGGATAAACTCAACAATTACGTATGGTATGTATTGAGGGTTTGGGTTGGTCTACCGTTCGGTTTCCCACGTTCGGTAAAGACCCCAAAATGTAACAAGAGTCACGAGTTGGGGTAACGCTCACGAGTCGGCTCAGTTGGTTTGTGTCAATTACCCTAGAGGATAATAGACTTGAACGTGGAGTTCCCAAGGCAGGATATGTTGCTTGGGATTGGCTTGGACTATTTCGAGAAAAATGGTCTAGTATTTATAAGGAGACCTTTAGGGTTGTGAAAACCCGTAAAGGCAATCTGATGGTCCAACGTGGTGTGTAAAGTAGAGTGCGTTGATTGGCTATATGCCTATATGCAACTTTCTTGTTATTATCTTGAATGGAAGGGTGTGTATATGTATAGTGGATTGACGATTGCTATAGGCACCACGACTTATTATATATGGTAAGAACTAATAGTCGGTCTTTAAAAGGGATGTCGCGCTCGATGAAGCAACTGATTGATGTCATTATCCCGATACACGTCTTAAATTGTCAACACTCAAAATGAAAGCCATCGGTGAATACATAAAGATGTTTGAACGTCTGAAACTTGAATTTTGCTCGAGTTCCAACGTCACAGGGGTAAAACCGAGGTTTTCGTGCATGAACCCTAAGTGTTACCCATAAATAGTAATCCGTAAATAGGTTTATATACAAACTTACAATTACTAACAACAATACAAATATATGTAGGTCTTAAAACAAGTGTAGTACATTACAATATATAGAATCGTATATTCGGTCGGTAATCCATTTTTCGTCGTTTTTGTCAGGTTTTTATCTGTTTTTGTCCGTTTTTATACGTTTTCGTCCGTTTTTATTACATTTTCATCCCTTTTTTACGTTTTTAAACGTTTTTATCCTTTTTTTTTTTACGTTTTCGTCTGTTTTTTTACTTTTTTATGCGTTTTCATCCATTTAGTCTGTTTTTTTTTTTACGTTTTTTATATGTTTTCATCCATTTTTCGTCTGTTTGTATACGATTTCATCCGTTATTTTTATGATTCATCAGTTTTTGTCTGTTATTTTTAACGTTTTATACGTTTTCATCCGTTTTAGTCCGTTTTTTTACATTTACGTCCATTTTTATACGTTTTCGTTGTTTTTTAGGTTTGTCTGTTTTGGATAGTTTTCGTCAGATTTTAAACGTTTTTGTTGTTTTTAAACGTTTTAGTCCTTTTATCTATTTTTATACATTTAGTCTTGGCTATGTATGTCCTGTATTAGGGACTGAGTTGTGATTCAAATTCAGTCACTAACAAATTGTCCCTCAAACTTTTTTTATTGCGCAAAACATATTTGTAACTGAATTTTAGTCTTAGTATGATGTCCTGTAATAGGGAGCAGTGTGACTGAAATTCAGTCACTAAAAAATTTCCTCCAAACCTTTTTATTGTGTAGACATATTTGTAACTGAAAACTTAGTCTTTCTTGATCTCCATGTATTTGGGACCGAAACTGTGACTATAATTCGAGTCACTAAAAAATTTTTTCCGCCAAAATTTTTTATTGCGCAATTATTTTGTAACTGAAATTTAGTCTTAGATATGATGTAATGTCTAGGGACTGAATTGTTACCCTTTATTCAGTCACTAACAAATTTGCCTCCAAATTTTTTTTCCCGTACAGGCATATTGTAACTGAAATTTAGTCTCAGATATGGGGTCACTGAATCGAGGATTGATTTTTTAGTCGCCGCATCAGTCAATAAAAGGTCAGTCCTTAAAAGTATCAGTAATGATGGTTAGTTAACTTGATGCTATGTATCAGCGACTGATATATCAGTCCTAGAAATTAGTCTTGAAGCCTGTTTTTTTGTAGTGAGTTTAACCATATCAATTCTAAGATCAATTCAAGGGTCATGGTGGTGTTCCCAAAAAACAAAAACAATCTTTTGTCTAATCAAACAAGCTTAGGAAATGGTCAATTACAAAAGGTAACCGATTATAGACAAAAGGTCACAATTGAGCAAACTATTTCTCTCGACCTTTAGGGAGTGGTTTACAATCAATCCGTTTTGATAGACAAAAGCATTTTCTTACATCCAATTAAGTTCCTTTGGTTAATCAAGAATAGTGGAAAACAAACAAACATTATAGACAAATGATTATAACTATGTGGAATAAACAATAGTTTTCTTTCAACCTTCAAGATTACTTAGCACTAGTTAAACTTGTTTACCCAAATGTCACTATGATCTTTATCACAATTGGGTTCTAGAATTTGACTTTTAATTGAATTAAAAACATGTATCACATATATGCCAATCAAGGAATAATACACATCATCTAAGCAAGTGCACAAAGGCACTAGCCACTCATAGCAAACATAAATGTAAAACTCAATAATTTGAAACTTAGAACCATGATTGAAAGTCTTACAATGATTTGGAAATAAGATTACAAGTGAAAGACAATGATTCCACAAGCAATGAAAAATGGTATATCGACTTTCTCCCTTCTCCTGGACTTATGGACGAATTTCTGAGTAATTTCTGTGTATTTTCTTCCTAGCACTTGTATGATGTATCTATCTCTCTAGATGATTGGTATATAAAATACCAAAAAAGGTTCCATAAATTGCCTAACCAAAGGTCTAAGTGCATAAATGCTTCTTGCTCTCCAAGTATATTGAATGGTTAGATACTGAAAAGAAGGACAGAACCGGAGTTAAAAGTCACAATCTTAATAAGAAGTCTTGGTCAAACAGCGACTTCCAACCGTCGGTAAAAAAAATTGGTCTAGATCGGTTTGGTCTTCTCAGTAAATCCAAATTTACTCCATCCGAATGGTTTTCGGGCGGCGACCGATCGGATGGTATGGCTATGACCTTTTTCTTGGACTTTTGCATACGACTTGTTTCTCGGTTTAGCTCTTGATTCTTTGATCTTTCTCTTCATCCTTAAGCTTATAATTCGACTACCGGACTTTAACTATTGAAGTACCTTACAGAGCGGACTTGACACAAGATTCACATGAAATCTCAAATACTTCCTTTTTCCTCTTTTTGCATCTTTTCCATTTTTTCCGTTCTTTGGCTAAAATGTTTTTGCAAACATATTTGGTAGATTTAGAAAAAAAGCATATAAATATAACCACAAAACTAATAAAACTACCAATAAGCTATCAAAAAATGTTAGATTTGGCTTTTATCAAATCCCCCACACTTAAAATTTGCTTGCCCCAAGCAAATATAGAAATAAAAACAATCATCCACACGGTATACAAAAAAGTTTTAGGAAAATGTGAGCAAATCTATCAAGTCTATACAAGCAGAATTCACTTTTAAGCTTTTAGGTTGAATCATCGAGAGTTTGACAATTACCCATAGATTTTCTGCATGATACACATTACTAAAACACCTCAGAAAGGAAAAGAAATAATAATTCACTCAAACACTCATTTGTATGATTGGTGGAGTATATAAGAGGAATGACCTCATTTGCTCAGTCATGATCTAAATATTACCATAGGCCTTGTACGAGAAACAAAACTACACCGAAATGGTGTGAGCTCCAAGTATACATATCAAAGGAGGGCTTTTATTCGGGTTTAAGGCTTAAAGGGTAATAAAAGACTATCGCGCCCCTATCTCATGCAAAATATAATACTCCCTAAAAACGAATTTTGCATTACCAACTAAACGGATGGCACTGATTGTACCTTGGTTCGCTAACGACGTTACCGCATAACGGATGGTCGCCAAAAACGCCCTAGATCGCTTAACAACGTTAGTCAATTCCTCAAGAAATCGGATGGTTACTACATGTTCATACACTTAATAATTTAACAAAGTCAAAAAGGGTAGGATAAGGCATGGGATATATTTATGAAATGGGTTGAACATAAAACAAAATTAGTCAAAGTCTACGAACCAAATGTTACTAGCTATTTACAAACCAATATCATGCCATTTTGTGAAAAACTCCATACTTCCTTTATTCATACTTGATTCACTTAGCCCATTGGCTTATTCTTGTCACCTTATAGTTGCAATGACTTTTTTTTTTTTTTTTTTTTTTTTTTTTTTAACTGTCATCTTATAGTTGCAATGACTTTTCTTGGATAACAACTTTCGGAGTTTACACTTTCTTTGAACTTTCATGATTTACTTAACATCCATCTTGCCAAATAGCTAGCAACCAACCAAGACTTGACTATGGATAAGGCTAGGCTAAAAAAAGGTGTAAAATCTTTTTGAATTTTTCTGGATTTTATCAAAAAAAAAGTAGGCTCGGCGGGTGTAACTAGGGGTATCTAGTATTAAAGATTAAAAACTAACAAATGGGTCCATATGAGTGGTTAAATAGCAATGTAGCTAGCTAATATAGCATTATATGAAAATGGAAGGCCATTTGGGGAAAAACCTAAGATTGCCTCTTATCACGCATAACACTTATATCACAAACGAAATGTGATCTCACAACGGTCTCGTAATGATTTTTTTAAGTACAAGTCTAGAATAAATAAAATCACGGCACACTCATAGCAAAAAGATCTAAGCATAAAAGATGTATGCTATATATAGAACAGGCTCAAAACCTCACACTTTAGTGGAAAGGGCTATAATCTGTGCTAGCTAATGTTATCGATCCCAGAATGGATTGCAATATTAAACGGGACACATCTCGAATTTTCAAAAAATTTCAGATTTCACCAGTGGATAAATCCTGTTATTCTAGAATATGATCTTTAAAATGACAAAGACTAGATACAAGGCAAAAAAAATTTTAAAATTCAACTCAAAACTACAATCTAATTCTTATTTTCCTATTCACCCCCCCCCCCCCCCACATTAAATTAAGCATTGTCCTCAATGTGATAAACGACAAAAAATAAATAGGGAAATAAGAGAATAAAACCGTATTTTTTTTCTCAAGAGGAGTCTTGATCCCAGCGTCCAAGCTTCGAAATCATTATCTGCAGTAATCTAAAAACAAAAGGGGACACACATAAGAAATATATCTTCGCTTTATTTAAAATGCAGTGATACACCCCCACACTTAAGTTCAACTAAGCAATTTAGAAAAACTTTGGGGTTTAATCACTAGAAAATAAAAATGAAAAATAAACATAGCAAACACACGGGTTGCCTCCCGAGAAGCGCTTGTTTTATTAAAAGAGTCATCAGCCGGACTCGAACTTTCTCTCTTTTTGTTGGGGTTTTTCTTTTTTTTTTGGAAATTTTAACGACAACACATTTTTCCCAACACTATTCCTTC